>JAIPRK010000130.1:0-51098 GCA_025469195.1 Chaitophorus viminalis
TTTTTTTTTTGTGTGTGTGTGTGTGTGTGTGTGTGTGTGTGTGTGTGTGTGTGTGTGTGTGTGTGTGTGTGTGTGTGTGTGTGTGTGTGTGTGTGTGTGTGTGTGTGTGTGTGTGTGTGTGTGTGTGCAATGTACTATAATATAGTTCCGTCGAAAAATGCCAAGGATACAACACACACGCATGTAAATACGGATAACATACTCGCGACGAAATAAAAACGGAATATCAAACCAAGGACCGCTGCGTATACAAGTATTTAAATATTCCTCTAGAGTTTTGATGTATAATGCGTATATATATTACGCGGTGACGCGTATGTACGGTAGTTCCGCTGCGTAAGATTTATAATATATACGACTTCGACCTCTAAACCGCCTAGAACGATACAGATATTATACGCGAGGATATAAGCGAAAATAATAATAATAATAATAATAATAGTGATAATATGCACGTGTGTACCAAGATGTAATGTGATACTTGCTCGCGGTCGCGTTATCCGCACAGTGCGACAGAACAAACGTTTCTTATGTGTTTTGCGATGCAATTGATCGTTTCATTTCCATTTATGAGATACATAGTGCGTGGTCGACCTAAGGGAGGGGAGAGAATTTATGATGATAATTATAATAAAAAGTATACACCGTGCGATGTATATATTGTAATATATTTTTATTATTATTATTACGTTTTACTAGCATTTATTACTCGGCATTGCCCGGAGTTTAATTTGCCAGTAATATGAACTATGTATATAGCATCAGCGATTCAGCTAAGTGATTTTTCTCCATTTTTACCCTTTTTACCGATTTTAAACCTCTTAGAGATTGAATTGTAAAAATTTTATTTTAGTGGGTATCTCATCATGAAATGAAACTACGGATTAAATTCCATAATCATACTTTTAGCGGTTTCGGCTAGGTGATGTTTTCTATTTTTATTGAATTATCAAAAATATTTTCTTAAACTACGATAGATTTACGATATTATAGTTGTTTTATTGTTATGTTGATCCTTAAAAATGCGGTTTTTGAAAAGAAATCATTTCTCAACGAATGCCTACCTAATATTAGCTAAATTTAATATTAATTTGCAAAATATCAAACCGATCCCTTCAGTGGTTAAGCGATGATAAATCAATTAGTCAGGACTAGGTATTTTATTTATGTAGATAATACACTACTATTGTAGTATATTATCTACATCTACACGAGAACATTCGTGCATATATCCGTATTACCGTCGACGTATAATAACTAATGGTGTCATGTGTATATTGAGGAAGAGAAAAGATATTTAAATCAACCTCATAGTGACGGCGACTACTAAAACTACAGTGCACATAATGTGCATAAATAATGCAATTATTGAAGATGTTATTATGATGACGAATGTTATACTGTTACATTATATGATGATGTACCGTCTTTACCTACGTGAGGATATGCAGGATCTCGACAGCTGTGTAAATATTCATATTCTTATACGCTTCCGTTAATATTATACAGAGTTAAAATTTTCACGGCTCCGTGATAGGTAAATGATTTGTGGATGGCTTTCGAATACAGTACCTACTTATTATGGTTATGCCGTGTTTCGCATATCTGGATAAAAATCAAAACCCAAACGCTCGTGTTACAAAAACGCCCTTATATAGTATAATATTATATTCTTCACGCGAACGCACGCGCATACACGCGCATTACATTCGTTAACCAAATATGAAATAGAATTTTTTTTATGTACATTGTACTATTGTAGTATTGTACGCAGACGGCGACTTGTATACCGGCGCAGATTTTAAATCATTCGAAACGTTTCAACAATTATATCTTGCATTTCATGATTAAAAATTTATTTTTTTATTTATTTTTTATCTAGAATTTATACAATCTATAGAATACAAATTTGTACAATAAGCATAATAAATTAATTTTTATTTCTAATTAAGTGCAATTACTTAAGTGGCTTGTGAGCGGTACCAACTAGTGAAAATATTTCGCTATGAATTTATAATTATTAAATATTTAGATACTCATATGTTTTTATTTATAAGGTCACGGGGCCATTGTCACTTGGTTTTTAAAGAAAGGTTTTCGGAAGATGGATATAGATAGCAAATTTTTAACTAGAGGGTTGGTTGGGTTTTGAAGGTGATTTCTGAAATTAGAGTAATATAGCTTGGCTGTTTCAATGATTTAAATAATGTGAGTGTGGTTTGAAACACAAGGAGAAGCGTTAGTTATGAGTCGGATGATTTTTGATTGGCGCACTTATATATTTTATGTATTTGATATTTTGGCAGTGCCCCAGAGCTGTAGTCCGTACAGTCAGGTCAAAAATTAAGAAAAAAATAAAAATGCAGGTACCCACCTGAACATTATTATAATAATATGCATGTATTAGTAATGTATATTATAGTCTTCATTATCCCGTACGAGAATCCTATACACAAGAGGGTCGTCCCGTCATCAAGTAAACAACGCAATCTTTAGAAACTGTCAAATCGATAATCTTCGTAAACATACGTGCTTACCTGTATATATATATATATATATATATATATATATATATATAATATCAAACATATGCCTAATACAATGTAATAGTATAATATTAAAAACTAATATTTGTTTTCAAAACGTATAGAATGTACGCACGATAATAAACTCCACCGACCATAATATACAGGTACCTTCTATATATTATCTATATTATATAATATATGTATATATATGTGTTGTAATATACCTCTGAGATGTCATTGTAATATTATGCTCGTCGAGTTAAAAATAATATATATCCCCAGAAAATCGTATACAACAAACGAAATGGCTGTTTTCCAACGGTGTACGTATGATACGTGCGGACACGGTGAGCGCGTAGGTACATTTAATAATACAATAAATATTTTATGAACGACGGACGAGTATATTACAATATACATATAAAAATACATGTGTGTGTGTGTGTGTGTGTGCGTGCGCGTGCGAACAGCTTGTATTATATTATGCATATAGGATGAGTGCGCTGAATGCACACAAGCACACTAGGTACGTAAAATAATTATTTGAACCTTAACCCTTTTTGTGACCTAAGCCAATCGAGTCCATCGGGCATAGATCATTTTCGTGCAAACATTATAATTAATACGATTCTGCGGTGCACACGGCGTATAATCGCATAAATTATCACGGACGAATAATTTATGCGCGTCGTCCGTGGCACACAGGTGTCATAATAACAATTCGAATAAACATAAATCATCATCGGCAGCGGTGACGGCGGCGGTGGTGGTGTGCATTTATTATATTATTTCAATAATAATATTTCTACGTTTTTAATACAATATATTATGTAAGTATATATGTACAATGTACAACGACTACATGTACAAATGATATTTTTTTTTTCTCTCAAACGTTTGGGTGTATATTATATTACGTTATTATTAATAATATATATTATGCACGTTATTTCGTATTACGTATTATGACCGTTTTTCGTTTCCGATCGTATAAATTACATGCCCGCAGTCAGCGTATATTTACGTCGGAACGGTTTAAAATACGTACTTAAAAACCATCTATATAAGATGGAGTTCACATGACGAAATTTTCACATATTCAATTCGGAGAGAGGGCATCAGTTGACAAAGAATTTCTATTGTTTTTTATTCTTCTTCTTCTTCACTCATACATATACAAATCACACACACACACACAGACACACACACATACAAACGCATATTATAGGTACATGTGTATACGCGCGCGCGCGTGTGTGTATTAATTTTTAGTGATGTATTGTTAAAAGATGCACAGAATTTTAATGGTTTGAAACAAACTGTTTTCGAAAAACGGTCGTGTGTCAAATTTTCGTTTGTTAAACCGTGTTCATAAAAATATTACGTTTTCATTTAATTGTGTTCGAGCGGACCGCGCGCACGTTACATTGTATGCAAAATAAAATAAAATAATAATAATAGTATAGCATTGTAATTTATGCAAGAAATATAATTATCGGAGAGCGCGTATAATATTATGTGTACCTCATATTGAAAGTTTCAACAACCTACAACAAATCATGCGCATTCCACCTAGGGTGGACAACCTGAAATTACTTCTTCGTGTATATTATTCTTCTTCCCCTCCTCTCCCCCGATAATACTTCTTCTTCGATCAAGGTCGCATAATTTTTTATAGGTACTTAATGTTTCCGAATTAATTAACACTCGCGCGCAATAATTAACGACAATATTTGCTTGCGAATACGTGCCGACAAGCGTATATATACCTACGCCTATTATAATATACAGGTAATATAAACGCGTACAATAAAACGTACAGCGCTTAATAATATATTATGATCTTTTGCAGATTTTCGTCCAGAATTCAACTCTACCAAGTACTAAATCATATTAATTTTAGTACATATCGAACGCCGCCGCCGCGCCGTGTCGGCTATCATTATAAATTCGTGTATGTACATACGCCGTATATACACGGAACGTTCACACTTAAACGATTTAAATGAACATTATTGCGCACACGCTGTACGCGAGCGTAAAACAAAATGAGATTATATTATGTGTACCGTATAAAACACTGACTTTGTTGCGTATATATATATATATATGGGTATAATAATATCATAAAACGTATATTACGCACAAATCAATCGACCGAAACGCGTCCACCTCGCGCTTATATAATGTATAAAATATGAGATACATACAAAGTAATAATGGTTAATGAATTTGGTTTAACGAGTTTGCCCCCGAGGTCTCTGGAAACGACTATACACACCATTTCGCTTGCATTAAAAAAAAAAAAAATTCTTAATTGTAATATTCGGTTCATCGTACACACACACACATATAGTCAGTATATGTATATATATATATATATATATATATAAACATTCCAAGTTGTACGTAGTTACCTATAATATGAATTATATATTATATATTATCATATACTTTTGGCGGAAGGGAGAGGAGAAATTTAGTGCATTTAAACCACCAAATAAAAACCGTTTTGTGTCTGAAAATCCGTCGCGATTTATCGTTCGATATATAATAATAATAATAATAATAATTATATGTATATTATACTATCCGAAAATGTGATGCCATTCTCTCCCAGCGGCGTAAATAATATCTATCTACAACGCGTGAAAGCCGTTTTTAATTTTCCCCGTGCACACGCGTTTCCAACAAAAAAAAAGTATAATGTACATTTTGCGATGTTATATTATAGGTTTGACCGACTGCAGACGTTGTATCGATGTGGCGTTTCGTTTTACCAACATTCGGTTCGTAAATTGTGAACTACCTACCTATATACAATTTGAAAAGTGCAATAGTCATGAACTTCCGATGAATGCGAATGGGAAAAGTTGAGTTACTGCACTGCTATTATGATTCTTATAACAATTAAGTTAAAATGGTCGAAGAGTCGCACTAGGATCAGTTTTATAGTATCTCCACAATGAATCTAATAATATATTACATCTTTAAAGACTAATCGTTAGATTCGGGATGTATATTATAAAACACCAAAATCATTTCGGTACTTTTCGATAAAATATTTTGATTTTTATTTTTAAAAGTTTTTAGTACAAATCAAGAAGAGAACCTTTATTATTTTATCTGAAATTTACATGCAAAATTATGAAACCAATTATATTATAAACGGCGGAGTATAGTGTCGATATATAAAATATGATAGATATGTCGATGATATGTTCGAAGTAATATTTTGTTTAGAAGTTCAAATAGACAAACATAAAATGTAGTTATAGCTTAATGCTTTACTTAGATAAAATAAGTAAAAACATAGATTGAATTTCTTATGTCGTATAATGTAAACTTTTTTCTTCCGTATAGGAACTAACGTGTATGTAATTGTTTACCTGCTATACTGTCGTGTAAGAACTTAATATATTATTGGCCATCGCGTCTTCAGCTCGGGTTTTCGTAAACGTTATCGCGACATCTCCACGCGTGACGGTTCGATGAACGATATAATATTATTATGATGACCATGACGTCCGCCTGGAATGCCCGTACGAAAAATGTCGGTGCCGAACACTCGGGGTATAATAGGTGTACACAACTCAGGTTTTGAGATTCGAGTGTATATTTATTAGGTACACGTTTAAATGTGTGACGCTAAATTGCGGAGTGTGAATAACGTACGATATACGACAATAAGACATGCGAGACGAACAACGCGAGATTAGCCGATAGACCGGGGCCGGTTACGCGTAATATTATGTTATATTCTAGTGTACGTATAATCTCCGACGGAGCCGTTATCGTACACGGGAGATCGCTTTCCATCTCACAAGTTTTTATCAACACTATTTTATTCGCGTCCACCTGGTGTGTGTGTGTGTGTGTGTGGGTAGAACGCGTGCGCGCACATTTAAAATTAATTTTATTACCCTCAAAACATTACACAAACTGTAAGGTGCACGTGATATGTGTATCAGTTTCACGAAAACGTACGCAAACACTTGCCCCGCGGAGTGACAATACAAGTTCCCGAGGTAAACGAACCGTAAGGTTTGCGCAAGCAGCATACGTGCACGTACGAGTCGCGTGCGGGCTGCTCGGGGGTGAGGGGGGGCCGTATATTAACAGCCCGTTTACCCGTTCCTCTAATAATTATCGTATATAATATACTATTATCATTATTATCGTACCGAACATTTTCGTCGGTCGCATTATGTGATGTTGCATAGTAATAATCCTTCCTCGTATCTGCTTCGTTTTTCATCTCCGCGGTATACAATGTCGTCATGACGTATTACACTTGGATATTTAGTTTTACGCGTACATACAACTGTCACACGTGTCCGTTATACCACCGCACAATACATAATATCATACGGCTCGTAATGCGATCTTGTTCGTTTCCGTCCGAAATAACATTTCATTCAAACAACTGTACACTCGACTGGTTTGTATTCCGCACGTTATAATGTACCGCGTACGTTTTTATGTAGTTCGTTTATTTTTGATCCGTACAGCTGGAGCACCGCTCGCCAAAACCACCACCCCTCCCCGCTTTTTCATCCTTTTCAATCATTATCTGCTATCTCTTTCGATTTTTTTAATCCTTTCTCTGTGCTTCGGGACCTATAATGTGTATACGGGGCGTCGGGGTCCCGCAACCGTTATATTGGTCAAACTACATTTTGTGTTTACATTCCACGAAGATCATTGATTTATAATTTTTCCCACTTGTCGTCCAATTGTTTTAGTCTTCAACCTTGTCACTATAATGTGTACATGTCCAGTTGACGGACGAAAATATATCGATATCGCATTTATACCTAAAATTATTTTATAAGTGCGCGGCCTAACTGTGCAAGCAGGACATCACTGTGATTAAACGCACGGAAGCCTATAGACCTTGTACGCTCGAAAACGCCTTAAATTAAATAAATTCAATTTTCGTTTTAAAAAATATACCTATCGTATACAACCGTTGGACATATTTTATAATCACGGAGATGTATTTAAAGTTATTGCGTTTAGATCCATCCAACTATAATTACACCATTGTTTTGCCGCGTTTAGTGTTCAATGAAATATCTGAATCGTATAGGAACTGTTTACGGTTGCGGTGCGTGCGTGCGATTATGTATATGCTAACCATTGTTGTTACGATTTCTTCATTATAGGCATTTATTTATTCCCCGTGGTAACGCCTATAGTTAAATGACTGTATAAAGATACGAGAAAAGTGGCGGTCATTCCTTGTCGAGTGCAGTTTCAAACTCGTTCGCAATGGTCGGTAATGAAAAATTTGCAATTAGTGTTTAAAACTACCATTTTATTCGACGAGAGAATGACAAAAAAAAATTTATGTTTTGCTGGAAACGATCAACACGAATGCGATTGTATTGTATTATTCTCTATACACCGGGGTCGTTTCAACACATTATTATAATCTGTGGTTTCAGTGTAGGTATAATAAAGTACCGCGCGCGCGCGAGTGTTCGATTACCGCCTTTATCCCGTGTGAATATAATAATATATGTGTGCATAAATACGCGAACGCGTTTTCCGATCATTACGTTACGTTTCCGCATTCGTACTGCACTCGTGTATACTATATTAATATTATTATAATATTTTCTTCGTACGGTACCTGTCCGCGCGCGTCGTCGATATACATAGCGCGATAAAAATGGAAGAAAAGACCGTCATAAACTTTACTGTCGTATTATATATATGTATATAAATATATGCGGACGCGCGTTTGGCGCTGTAAATAATATGCTAATAACTATTTAGTGTACCGCAGTGTATAATATTATGTACATAAGTGCGCGCAAGTGCATCACACCGACAACGGCAATTATTATTGTTATAACTCACGTGCGCGCACCGTATATTATACCTGCGCGTTTATTATTTCGACATTTCCATTGTGTGCGACTTTTACGTACCTATATAATGTACTATAACGGCTTCGCAGTACACGATGCACGGTTATATTCTGTACAGACTCGGCGTGCCCGGACCGAAGCCGAGATGTGTGCGCGAAGATTGTGACCGGTCATCGCCCAACGCACGCAGTTCATATTTTGGAACGAAAAAAATTATTAAGGAAAAAAAGAAATGCAATATTAATTCGATAAAGTTATAACAGATGGAACAAATTACAAATTCATTCGAATAAGTATAGGTATATGTACATGCAAAACAAACGGTGGAATATATTACAATATTTATACAGTAGAGTCTTGATGATCTGGAACGTTTCTACCCCGAGTATATAGATTTACTTTTGAATTATTACCTTAATAGTATATTCAATGTGATCAATATACATATATATATATATATATATACAAGTAATTATTGAAGACTGTTCGATGGATGGAAACAAAAAAACTATAGTAAATTATTTTATCAACCCAATATAATATATATATATAGGCTGTATTGTTATAATATAAATTATAATATCTAGATTAAATACCTATATTACCTATCTATATATTACTATGTTATTCAATAAAAGTGTAATTGAAATAATTAAACTTTAATTCTTACCCAATTCTGTTTAAATATCCATAGTTTTCTCGATAATCCGTCATTGTTTTTGATTATGTCCCGTAACCGGCGTGCAACTCCATATAACGTGTTAGATTTTACTGTATATAGTATATACTTTTTACATTATCCCCGGGCAATGAAGGGTATTCCGGTTTTATTATGTATGATAAAAATACTATATATCTAATAGTTTATTACGGTAAAACTCGCATAAAAAATAGCGCTTATAAGTGTTTTTCACCCGAAAACTCGTCGGTCCCCCCCCTCATATTTCCTCTACTGGGCAATGTACGTATATTAACCACCTGTTAATATAAGCTCTTTATTTTTTTCCGTCTAATCAGATAGATTCTTTTTTTTCAACAGATGACGATCATATAATTACAGTAATAATTATACTGTTACTGGTGATTTGCAATACACCAATTAGAAACACGCAACGTACCGTCCTTTTTAAAATACGCTAAAAAATAAAGAAATATTGTATTATAATATTTTAACAAAACTGAAAACTCTCTCTTACTGAAACACACATCATACTGCATTATTCTCATGAGGAATTTCACATATGATCCGAAAAAGAATCGAGTTCAATAATGAAATGGACAACGATTAACGTATAAAATATATATTACCTACCTGTTTAGTTATGGTCAATAATAATAATAATAATAATAATAATAATAATAATAATATATATACCCGATATTTTAACCAATTAGTGAATTAGTTTTACGATTTCTCAACTTAGGCGTTCTTTTAAGCTCATCCTTTGAATAGAGTTTTTGAAAAAAAAAAAAAAAACCGTTTGAAAAGTGAATTTTACCGTATGGCGTGTAAATAATGTTTCTTATCGATAAAAGTATTTTTCGTAAGGGTTTCAACATTGCATACAACACGTATCATCATAATAATATTTATATAATAATATGCTTGGCATATACATAGATTTTTCTAACCATTATTATAAACTCGATTGCTTCCCTCGAGCCGACAGGTTACACAACATCCTGTGATTGTGTTGCGTTTTACTAATCGACTCGTCCGTCCGCCGCGCAAACCTGAGGAAGTGTAAGGGAGAAAGCATCGACCGAAAAATTGGATCTCAATTTTAATTGCTCCGTCAACAGTGTTCCTTAACTTTAATTTTTATTATAGATTTACAAAAAACCCAAAAATACGCCGGTGTTCCGTGCGGGTTCCGTCGATACGTGTTAAGTACCTACACATATTTATTATTACTTATATACGGTGGTCTCGATGCGATGTTCCGCGAGTAATAATTATTATCGGATAGACTGCGATTGTCTTGTCGTCATCGATTGTTCAGTTCCGCTATTGTTGAAAAATCGAATTAACGTCTCCGGGTTCCCAGGCTTCGATAATATTGTTATTTATTCCAAAGCACGCTCCTCGACTTCGTCAACGAAAAGTGCAGCAGGTGGTGTTTTTTTTTTTTTTTTTCATTTTGGTTTCACTCGCGTCTCGCAAGTATATTTATTACTAAACACCAAGTGTTTACAACGAGGATCATCAACTTTTTGCACCGTGATTTCCTCGATAGTGATAAAATCTGCATTGGTTTTATCCGATTATTAAATATTATATGATTTTTTTTTTCTCGTTTACGATGAAATAGTTACTGAAACGAAAAGTGAGTTTAAACACATTTACTTTACACGCATATTATGTTGTATAGGTATGAACATTGTATAGTTGGTGGTGAAATATCGATCCAATCACGTCTCAGTTGCAGTGTTACCGATTGGAAATCGTTTCGTATATTATATTATATATTTTAATTATGACGCTGCGACTGAATAAAAAAAAAAAAACCGGAAAAGTATAACGACTATATGATAATATTATAATAAGACCAAATGACTACGTAGAAAAAGTTGAATTTCAAACGGTCCCGGAGAGCGTTGTCTGAAAACCACATTATATTTTTATTATTATGTATAGTGCGGTCGAAAAAAAAAACAGATCAAACTCGTTTTGACCGTTTTCTATATATATATCATATTATTATTATTTAATGCGTTTATACGCGATGTCACTAAATCATACGACTTCTCACGGATAATTAAAACGGCTTGAACGAATTAAACGCATGTATAATTAATTTGTCGGTATACTCATACTTCATAATACACCTATTGGTGTACATTGGGCGCAAATCCAATCGCGTTACGCCTTCGGAAGTGTGCATTAACTATAATGTGGAAACGTATAATAATTACAGCACTAATGAATAATAGTAGTATAGTAACGACATGTACAAATAGTATTTTTCGACTTGTCGTTTACGTAGCGCGTACTATGGATAATATTATAATAACCATTACATGTACATATGTATATCGTAATTCTGCAATACATGTGCAGTCAGCTCTCCGCTTTAGCGCTTTTGACTACCACTGACAAATATGTGCGTGGGACTTTGATGTGGATTTTCGCGTTGGCGGCTTTCGCTTTGGTACCGCGTGCGCATCGTGCAGTCGACGACCGAAATCGTATTACACTGATCGTAAAAAGTGCATTCCGCGAACGCGCTGCCATGCATAATATATAATATTTATATTTTAACACCTGGATTAGGTCAACGCATTAGCCGGATTGAATCAACATTAACCATTTATGCGTTTTGGCTAATATGTGTAATTCTTCGTTTATTAACATGGAATATGTACAATCGTTATCCGGATAATTTTAGCATTAGCCGGCCGGTCAACAGACAACAGTGAATACCTATAAAATGTTAAAAAATTATTAACGAAAATTGCCTGCAGTCATAAGTATAGTCAGACAGTGATAACAGGCGGCTATGGGCGTACAAAATATGTTCGGGTCGGGGGTAACGTGATGACTGATTTATATCAACCGATATAAGTGCAAATCTTCTAAAGTGTTATGCAGCTCGAAATGTCAAGACAATTTAATAATTAAATAACATAATTTAATAATATATTATCAAATTGATAACATTTAAATTCCATGCATTTAAATAATAGTTTCAAAAGATAACCCATAATATATGTTAACGTACGTTCTATATTTGGAATAACTTATACCATATTCTTATATAGTTGCTAAGACATTATTCAAAGATCCTTATGGTTCATGACAATAATGACATAATATTATTCGCCTGATACTAACATTGAACATCATCTAATAATATTTATGGCAGCCAATGATTACAGTAAGCCAATGTCAACATTATCCAAATGTTATTACCAGTAATATTATGATAATATACTATAGCCATGCGACACATGCATATCTCGGGTCGATCGACGGTATTTTATAATCGATATTTTGTTATGCACGAACGGTTTCCTGTTAACACAATAATATAATATACTATCCCGCGTCTAAAATAATTATCGATAATAATATAGGTACAACCCGTCCGTAGTCGATGCGGTTTATAGTTCTGATAATATTGTTATCGACATACATGATGCGTGCACCTATATTATAGTATATAATATTAGTGTATTACATGTAGGTATATTGTAACGAGCCGATCAACAGTTATTGATCCAGATGGGCTCTAAGCACTCGAAATTGGCCCGCAACCGGCCATGAATCGTAATCCTTTATAGTATTAAAACCATAGGCCGATATTTGGTCACATTCGTGGGGGGGGCTTGATAGTTATGTCTTATCCATTAGCGTAAACACTAAACGGACATTTATAGACGCTTTAACGTACTTGCAAGTGGTAGTGGCTACACTTATTGTAATATAGCTGAGGCACCAAATATATACATAGGTAATAGGAACATAAACAATTAATTATTGGTAGCTACTAATTTTTATTTTTATTTTAATTGTATAAACCTATTGCGTTGTGCAAATAAATTAATGTGAGTATTCCAGACCATTCTCGTATTCCATCAATATAAAATAAGAATTATAAAATATTAAATATGAAAATATACAATTTATTTTATACGTCTGGGTATCTGGTGTGCGCTTAAATACGTTCTAAGGGAGCTTGATTACGTTCTGGGGGGGGTGGTTGAAGCCCCCCAAGTCCCCCCCCCCAATATCCGCCTATGATTAAAACGTAAATAAACTACTTTTAATTCGAAAGTTTATGAAGAGTTAAAGCTTTTTTTAATCGTATGTAAAATAGGTGGTATTATAAAAGATAACAACATTTATTATTGCATAAAAAATTTTAAATTTTGGTACGGAGAAAATCTCTCGGAGGATGATATTTTTTTTTCTAAACCCCCTCAAAATAAACTTCTGTTTACACGCTTGCTGCTACGGAGTATACTTACAATTCAATTGTCACCATAAACGCGACGTGATTGTAGTATTGTTGCGGTCCCGTTTAAATACATAAAAACAAATTATAAGCGTACGTGTAGATTAAGAAAGTTAATGCGGTTATCGCGAGTCATTGTTACGAAACTTACAGCAGAGACGGTATAATACCTACATGATTGCATCGTTGCTACAGTAGCACAATATTACACGTATCAGATATGGTTAGTTAGAATAAAATATTTCACTAATCTGTACAGAAACGCTCGTACTACAAAATTATAATTATTATAATCATATAATCGTGGATTTGTGTGTGTACTCGTTGAACTTTTATAACATTTATAACCTTGTAGGTACACGTCAGCAATTTGAAATATCTCTTCTGTTTTATAGTGTTTTACCTATAAAGATAAGCATCCTGATTCTGAGAAAATGACCTTTCCAAACATTTCCACAAATCCTATCTGCATTAATCGTTATTTTTTTCTTTACACAAACAATTCCACTTGAGAGTAATCATAAATTATACTTAATTTATATTAAATATTATAATCCTATAAAGTAAACGTTTTATTTATTTTTATAACTTTTATTTTGATAAATCAACAATATGTATAGTTACAATAAGAAAATGGGTGGGGTGTGAATAATAGTTGACGATGGGCGTGAGTTGAAGACGTTATCCATTGATAGCTCATCGCCGTGTTTTATTTAAATACATTATAAATTATTTGGTACAGTTACAGTTGGATAATGTCTTTAGGTTATTGCTGTTTTAGCCGTCAAGGAGAATTTCCGGAAAGTGAGTGGAAACAGAGGCTTGAAATAAAGGAGTTGGCATGTTGGAGAAGGCAGGAGTGAAATTGAATATGTAAGAAGGGGCGTTAGTGATGAGGAGGAGTACTTTTGATATTTGAATGTTTGAATTTCACTTGTATTGGGGATTTTTGGCAGAGCCCTAGAACGGGATACCATAAGTTCGCAGATAGATTTTAAGAGAAGAATGTAAACAGAGATTTTAAATTTCAAGTCTGTTTGAATGATTTATAATAAATAATAAAATAATAAAATAATATAAAACCGGAAAATGCATTTCATAAATCATTTGCAAAAGTTCAACGGTAAAAGCATTATATCAAAAAGCAAGAATGGTGCAACGCGGAAAATGTAAATTTTAACCGTTTTTCGAGTTTGTCGTTTAAAACCAAAAGTACCAATAATCACGTAAAATTGGCTTCCTAAATCGTACCTAATGGAACTCATAGTTAACAACGCTCGGGGTCATATTGTTTTGAGGAATCCTGTGGTACATTGAAAATGAGTGGTCTATAACAATCTATTGCGGGATCTTGTCATGCAAAAATGGTGTGTTATGAGTCAGCTACAAAGCTATTACAAGCTTGGAAAACTTTACAAACTCGAGTTTTATTGTGTTCACGTAGGTATATTGTTTCTGAGTTCTGTTTTTATCTCTTCGATTGACTATGATAATTGTATGCTGTGTGCTCGCACTAATGTGATACGTCAGACAAAGCCAAATCAAACAATATGATATTACCAGTAAACGATTTCCGCCGACCCGCGTCTTGTGCGAAAAACGTTACTCCAAACAATAGCTATATATTATTATATTCTTCAATACCTATTGCATAATATATGTGACACCTTGTAGGCGCAAGTTGTTGAAAAAAAAAATTAACACTTTTTTTTTAGTCACTAAACTTTCTTTACTATTATTATTATTATTTTTTTATTTTTTTTTGAGTATCAAATATATAATATAAGTAGTATCGATTTGAAATACAAATTAAATACTGGCATCTGGCACCGCAGGAAAACCACCGGGAGAAATAAGTTTTTGATGAACTTTCAAGGATTCAAAACTTAAAGCTGCTATATAACATTAATATCATTATATCATATATTTATATGATACAAATTAAACATTTAGTTTAAAAATGTTGTGTAGAAATTATTGGCATTCCAAAAAATATATTATATTAATTATAATGATAAATAAAGACACGTGAAATTTGCATTTTAATTAAAATATGATATATAAGTAATATTATTGTTTATTAAACGTCACATTTGGACTGGACCCAATAAAGTGTAATCAATTTAAAATATTTCATAAATAAATTATATATCGTAACATATATATATTAATAATATATAACATGATATATTACAAAATAATAAATATTATATATAATATATTCAATACATGTAGTGCTATTGGGATATGTTGAAATATTCAGAAATGTGGTATTTGAGTTGTCCGCAACTAAAGTAATTTTCCAACCGACATTATTGTATAAACTGTTCAAATTCAAAACCAAATTAAATTTGACACTCAGATTACGTTAAGTCATTAAATATCCAATGCAATACACAGCTACAATCCGTGTATATACCACAGATGATCAGGATATTTCACGTGACAGGCGACAGTGATTAAATATGGCTAAGTAGAAAATCTAATTATTGAGAAGTCTTATGGAAATTGAATAATCCAAAATTCTTCGCCAGTTCAAAATTTGTATGTGTTCTTATTGAGAGGAGATTTCTTGGTGGTCAACGTTTATAATTCAAGTGGTCAAATGATAAATCCTTATGTACATATTGTTTGTAAAGTATAAATTAACAAAAATTAATTACTCTGACATAATGGCTTAGACTAATATTAAATATAGTTAAGCCATATGACACAAACTATTTATGTGCTACGAGTGTATATGTATGATATGAATCTATTTAATCAATCTAATATATAATGTGATAATGCAATAAATGATTATCAAAAAAATAATTTCTAACTTCTAATATTCTATGTTTTTCTCATCTAAATTTCTTTCCGTATTCATTATAGAAGTCTTACTTATATATCTTAACGATTTTTAATCATTTATAATTTTATTACAACTCCAATTTCACCATTAAAGGTCTTTTCTCAGTGGTGATTTGGGACATTATACATATTGTTATATTAATAGTGCACTTATTATATTTAAATGTTCTATTTAATGTTCAATGAATTATTGCTGCTATTATTATTGTTATTATTATACATAATATACATGTGTGATGGCATTATGTATTTACCAGTGATGTTTGCGAATTGAATGAAAAACATCTGAATAATGCGGGCGACAGAGCAGTCTTTTTCCATTCATACGTTTTCGCCATAAAATCAAATGAATATTAATCAAACGTATATTAATATTATTCCATTATAAATTGATTTTACGATGCAATCAAATGGAATTGTATGTGTGATACACCCACTATAATATAAATATATATGTATGAGTATAATGTATGTTATAATGTTGAGCGTGCCCACGCGTTGTTCTATACGGTAGGTGCCTATATTATGTGCACACATCGTATGTACACGTACATTTTTACATGCTGTTCGGGCACACTTGCAGATAAAGTGTAATGTACGTAAAACGATTCTTTTAGTGTTTACGAAAACGCGCGTGTACGCATGAAATATGTACGAAAAAGAAAAGTGAACCCGAGTAATAATTTTTAAGTATAACTAATTATGGTGCGTAGAATTTGTGAACGTGCGTACAGCATAATAAATACATTAAAGTATTTTATGACTTATTGATAATATTACAAATGGACTATAATAGAGAGCATGAGTTTATGACGAGTCTATAAAATACTCTAAACATATACTCTGATAGTACCAACTTCTATATTTTTATTTATTTATTATTATTTTTTTTTAAATATGTTTCCAGTTGACCTAAGAAGCAAAATTACGTTATTTTGCAATTTTAATTTCCTTTATAATATGCATAGATAAAAATAGTATATCTACACTTAATATTATGTCTGGTGAAAAAAATTGACAGCTGATTGATTAGTCATAAGTCATAAATCCCATAACGCACTAGCATTGTTGCAAAAAAAAAAAAACCGAAGCCAATGAACTCCATTGACCGTTTGTCTTCGGATAATAATATCAATACAAATCGAAATCATATTCGAAAACTTTAGAAGTGGAAGCGTGTTTTCGGATGAAGATATCTCCGTAAATGCTTTTTTCTAATTTGTTTATTTAATTTAGTTTTACTGTAGGGATCCGTATGATAAGCGTAATATCAAATTCATAATATTTTCATCCCATATAAAGATATATAGATATATGTATAAAAAATAACTTTTACATTTTTATTTTTTAAGTATATTTATTGCATACTCACCTAAATAATAATTACAATACATGCATATGTAACAGCTATTATTGGTAATGCGTTAAAGAACAGTGAAAAAAAATTATTGACCATTTCAAAAACACTGAGATATTTAATTTAGCTGAAAATCTTATTAACTAGTTATATTAGGTTGATTATTATATCGTATAATTTCACAGTGCCGCGTGTACCAGGCGAGCGGTGAGCATCAAGCGGCACATTGGAAAATAACTTTTAGCCTATTTAAATTATATATTATTTGATGAATTGATTGAATATGAGATTACCAAAAATTAAGTCGAGTAATCGAAAGTAACCCAAACTTATTTTTTCTTTAAGTAAGTTTTTACGTGAAAATGGATTATTCAAAAGAAACGCAAGAGAGACGTTCTACTGTAACAATGGACTTATAACTTTTTTTTAAAAAAATACATGATAAAACAAGACTATAAAACTTATTCATTAGTTGGTGTAAAAACTGGTCAGATGAAGTTACATTTAAGTGCATAAAAAAATAATTATCAAAACACTACAGAATTAAATTATTAAAAATAATTGTTTCGATTGATCGATAAACAATAGCCAAAAACACTAAAATATAACCTTTTAAATTTTAGATTCTAAGAGAAACAAGAGAAATTAAGTTACATTCCAGTGTAAATAATAAAAATCAAAACGCCGAACAAAAAAATATTTCAGTATAAAATAAAAATTAACAAACTGCGAATACGTTATTCAAAATGTAAAATAATATTGGCATATTACAAAATATACAATACTGTATTATAATCTAATATTTATGCACTCCCAATTCGGACAGATTATCCTGGGTATAGATAAACTATGAATGTTTCCTGTAGCTCGGATTTATACGACTAAAAATCGTGCAGCAGCTATACAAAAATGAGCAAATAAATTAGAAGGAAAACAACATTCTGATATTCAACTAATAAAAATATTTTTTTACAAACAAAATATGCCTGATGATTTATCGTAAATATATGTTTATGTTCATTATATACACGTATTTTATATACCCAGTACAGTGGCGTGGTAAACATTTATGAACAATTATGCAAAATTCATAATATTTACGCTTCTCACTTTTTCGTAAATATGCAATGAAATTCTAAGGTTGCACATTTTATGGATTTTTATTTATTGTAGTTACATTTCGCAGTAACTGTACTGCTCGGTGCAATTTCCACGATCATATATAATATGCACCTAGGTATTTTTAATAAGAAGTATTAAGTACTAAACTACTAACCTTAGTAAAAACTATGCAGCTGCGGGCGTAGGTAGATGTGTTTTTTACTCCTAGTTGTTCGTTTCAATATGAATCAGCTTTTGAATTACGGTAGTTCACTATTAAACTATTAATTAGATTAATCAAACACTTGAAACACTTTTTAATTATGAAATTGTGCTATAAGAATTCAATACAAATAAAACGTTTTCAAAAATTTTTTTTTATAATTCATGAATAAAATCTGTAAGAATTCTGTTTTATTAAAATGAAATATTTCATTTTTCGTCAAAACAATTAGACGAGCAACATTGACCATGCAGTATTTCTTTCAACGGCGATATCCATAGAATATTCGATGTGCTTTAGAAATCGTACAAATGATATATTCTTACAATCAAAATATTAACAAAATGGTAAACAATATGAATTAGAATAAATAATGACTTATCGAGGAGCCACCGTGACATAATTTAAAATTACGACGGTCAATTATCCAAAACGTCGTTTTATGCGACCAATACTCAATCTTTTAAATTTATTTTTTAGTGTTTTTTTTTTTCTTAATAAAACGATTATCTTTACAATACAGACAATATTTTAATACTAAGTACAACCTCCAAGTATAAATTACTAATATAATTATAAAATAATTATTCGTACACTCAAGCTTAATTGAAATCTTCTTGAAATAATTACCATTATAATAAAACTCTATTTCTCAATTCTCAAATTGTTTCTACTCCCTTTAATTTTTAACATAATGACAGTTTACTGTAATGTATTTAATACATATTTAAAAAAACTGCAAGTATGCATATATCAGTTATTCCAATCACTTTTCCCAATTATTTTTATTCATTCCACAATTTTTGAACATGTCGATACTATTTATGGTTTTATATAGTTACCATTAGGGTCAGGAAGTTGTCGTTTTTATATTTTTGATTTATACCTAGTAGACAAAATTGTAGAGAAAAAGTACATATTTCTTGATTTTCAAGCGAATATTAGGAGTATTTAATATTTTTTTAATTATAATTTTAATAATAATTTCGGCGCTAATGTCTTCCAGCGCATTCATTTAGAATGAATTGGAAATGAAATAAAATAATGGAAACGATTTTTGCGAGTGAAAGATTCTAACCATGTAAAATATGAAATATATTATCAATTATCTATTACTTATTTTCTACTTAACACATTTGGTTAAAATCCTAGCTACTATACATTTCAAGCACCCAAAAATAAATATTTCATCTTGGCACAATAATTATATTCTTTCACGACTATAATTAAAGTTAAGCTAAGTTGTTGAGTTACTCTTTATTACATAACTGGTTGTGTAAAAGGTAAATTGTTGTGATAATATTATTATAGAGCACTGCAGTACGGATTACCGACGACGACGGTTGTCGTAACGGTGTAAACAATGGCCGTACAACGTGTATGAACGTGTACAACGCTCATTAAAACAGCGATTAAAAATATAAAACGGTATTTCGTAATATATATATATATATATATATATAATTATACAAACATATATTTTATGTAAATCGAAAAACGTAAATAATACGTATAAATATAACCTTGGAAAACGGTGTCGAGATTCTGTGCCACCGTAAATCCAAAACGCCATTTCTAAAATTGATGTTACGCGCGTTCAATATTGACAAATAATAATAATATTATTGTTCGAGCACGTCTTATATGTGCACTCTGTGCGCGTGGTCGCTAAAAGGTATTGCGATGCAGGCGACCATCATCTATCCTCGGCATTGTCTATATTATATGTACGCGTTATATTCGTTATAATATGTTATTCCGTGTCTATTTCCCAACACGTATAATCGTATAGAGTTGACTCGTCGGTCTGCAGCACTGCGGTGGCGCGTAGATATTAAATCCAGATTCGAACAATAATAATATAACATAAATATATTGTACACGTTTGACAGTATTATTTTTAAACAAAATAGCTATAACGCGTGCAACCGACACAGAATTCGAAAAATGCGAACGTGCGACACCGGGATAGCTTATACATCAGATTGTATACAGAATGGTCCATTAACAACGGTCCCTTGTTTTTTTTTTTTCACGCTAATATTTTTCCGATTCTTCGGATGCAAATTTTTGGAAAATGTATGATCGTTACACGACCATATTTTCCATTGTTAACACTTGGATTTTTTTTTTTTTTTTATTTTTAGTTTCAAGCGCGCACAAAATTATTATTAGTATTAATCGTTGTTGTTCCGTGTTTCACGCACGCAATAATCAATTGGTACCTACGAGGCTACGACTATCGCTAATATACATTCGTATGTGTATACACACTGCGTATAAGATATGCGATACGTGTATAATTTATGCGCTCGCGCATGCATTGACGTGAGTCGTCGATCATCGAAAACGGAATTAGAAAAAGGAAAAAAAAGATTTCAAATCAAAAACATGCCGCCGCCGCCTCGACGGCGATACCGCGCGCGCCGCGTACCAAAGTGCGCGATTATTACGTTACGCGCGCGCGTCCCGTAGTTCTCCGCCCGCCCGCCGCCGCACACGTATATTATAATAACAATATTATTATAATGTTTTAATAAATGATCGTGTACGCGCGCGTTTGTGCGTATACATCATATCGTGCACTTAAATACGCGCGGCGGCGTAAAGCTGCTCGGTCTTGGGCCGGCGACTCGTATGCACATCATATATAATAATAATACTTATTGCGCGCGTCTTCCCGCGCGTATCAATCAAATTGGCCGCCGCCGCCACCGCCGCCGCCGCCGAATGAATGATGATTATTGTTTTAGTATTTAAATAATCGGACGACGACGATTATATTATTATGTGCGTGTGAGATTGCACCATAAATCTGCTGTCAAGACGCGCGTGACGCGAGTGAATAAATTGCCGCGCTTTGTCCTTAAAACGGAATAATGATAATACGACGATATTAATGATAATATAATAATAATAATAATAACACCGAGCTGCAATTTACAATGATACTTGTAATATAATAATTGTGAACCACACCACCGGCGGCAGCGATAGAAGTTCGCGTATAATATAATAATATTATATTCAAATATCCTCGGCGGCGTATTGGAATCGGGCCAGTAGTTTCCTTCTCAACACCTGTTGTTAACATGATTTGTGTTTTCCTATACGGTGCGAGACAATTGCGAGATTTTATGTCGGGTAATAATATTACGCTCTATAAGCTGGAGGGGAAGGACCCGATGGTATTTTTTATACATATTATATACATATAAGTGCATGTCGTAACACTACACCGCAGTAATATACAGAAATAATAATTATTATACAAAAATGATTTGAAAACATATTCTGTATAGGTATAGTGTTGACTGGAGGATAGCCCTTAAGTCGTAATATCACGGAAGACCTCAGAGCAGTTGACAGTTCTGTCTATAGTGGTTTTTTATACAAACAAATAAATTGTGTTATGATCTCGTCTGTATTAATTTTCTTTTTATAATTATTTATAATCTATACATGTACAGACACAATAAGTGAATTTGATTATTTACAAGAAAAATGTTTATAATAAATGATGTACTTGGAAAACGTGAAGAAGGAAACCACTCATTATAAGAAGCACTTCTGAAGTATATAATATTTATACAATTTTTACTTTTTTTATATGTTTTTTATTTTTACTTGTAGCTTTAATGGCCAATTTCTTTTTTAGCCTTAGAATTGGATATCTGAGATATTTTGGGGATTAGTGAATTATTAGCTATTGCAGGTTTGTAAATTTGTTGTGAAATCGTATATAATATTATATAGATGGGCTAGAATTTTGGGTGGGGAGATTCGTAGGTCATTTTGTAGATGAAGGTTTTATTTTAGTGAATGTAGCCACGTTGGATGGTTAAGCTTAATTCTAAATTTCGATATCATAAGACCCAACAGGGGCTGTAATAGTTTTGTAAATGAGAATTTTGTTTTAAAGTATAATTTTGGAATTTAAAATTGGGCGGAGAAGATGAAAACGTGAGTTGCATGGTTTCCTTTTGTTTTTAATGTGATCTCTCCATGTACATAATATTTTGTTTACAGTTACTTCAAGGTACTTTATTGAATTTGTTTTGGCAGAAATATTGTTGAGAAAATTATTTTTTGTTTAGTGTAAAATAAACTTTAATTGAATTTGATACATTTATATGTAGTTTAATTTTCTATTTTTTAATCCAGGAGCAGGAGGAGATTAAGTTAAGATGGTATTGAACTTATTGGGTTGCTATGACGGACCTTTATTAAGCAAGTTAGGATTACAGTATTATAGACGTACGTAAATAGCTAAAGCGGTATTTATCGTTTTTGGAATAGGTGAATATATTATAAAGTTAGTAGTCAGAGGTCACCTTGAAGAACTCCAGAATTAATGTAATAAGTTGATACTACATTATTTATAGCATTATCACCTTTGTATACCCCGTTAATAGCTGAATGATAAATAACACTATATTCAAAATGTATACATCAATTTTTTATAAATATTACATTAGCCATATAGTTTTTGATTTTTGTTTACTTTACAATAATCACATCGTTTTCATATCAAATGGAACAATAGTCTATTAATTTAATATACGTTATAAAATAAAACCCACTCACATCATGAGTAAACAGTAACTTGTAAAAATAAAACTATGAATGACTAATTTGACGATATACCGCAGAAAAATGGAAATAATGTGATAACTACAAATTACCATTGAGAATTTTGAGCTATTTTTTTTTTATTTTTTTTTTTTACAAATATAGTACGAATTATCAGGAAACATAGGACCGATATAATGTCCCATAGTTATGGTTTATGCATTTACGTTGATATTCGATTAGACATTGTTTTATTGCATATTACTATTACAAATATGAGTTGAATCTTGAATGTATACTCTTACATATTATTATCATGTTTGAACTGCGGATTAACGTTACATCGGTACAGAAAATATATGCATAATATATCATCTGTTTAAACTCGTGGGTAGAAAAAACACAACAAACAGAAACAACAATGGGAAAACAATTATATGCAAATTGGATCAAGCATCAAACAAGTTAAGCAAATAATAATTATTGTTCTTATTGTTGTAAACGTTGGTGCTCGATCGATGTAGGTACATTTGACTCGTATCTTATTTTAACGAAATCAACATCTACGATACGACCGAATAGTTCCCAAGTTTCTAGAGCAAATAATTGCTATTTAAATATTTTTTTTATCGAAAATCCGCGCCAAAGTTACACTACAATAATATTTGTTCCGCGTTCGTATCACAATAGAAACATTCTTTATTATATTTTCGCAATAAGGTTATATTATGCGTTTATATTCGAGTTATTTGTTTATACAAGCGCGCAATATTAATATATCATTATAATTTATAAGCAACACGATATGCCAACTTATTATTTATGCTTCTCAGTGGAGGGCATCCGACAGAAAAAGTGTACATTTATATTCTATATGATATATAATATAAATACAAATGTATATTCAATTATGCTCAAGTTTACTGTGTCCATCACTCGTGATGCATAATAGGTACAACGTAGTCCCGCAAGTGAGTCTATAACAGTGCAGGTATATATAGCTATATAGGATATTGAAACAAATAACAATCCACCTACGTCATTCAATTCTATAATCATATGTTTTAAAACATTCGAATGTGGATTCAAATGCGGCTTTTAATTTTCATTAATATTTTCATAAGCCGTGTAGTGTATACTCAAATCATATTCATACGACGTATGTGATAGCGAGAAAAGCGTTATGTTTTTGATTTATACCTGCAAAGTATAAAATGTATACTGTGCGCATGCAGATAATTCAATCCGTATAGTTATTAAAATATTTAAAGACTCGGTGTGGAACGATAATAAATTCTTAACAGCTATTGCGGAACTCTTGAGAAAGTCGTATACCGATACATCTATGCGTGAAAACGTGCATACGTTATAAGGGGTGATACCCCTAATATAATGGTATAGAGTGCATTATTTTTCTCCAACCGTACAGTGGTCGTAAAATCACCCCCACGTACAACCGTTTACCGGAAATATCTATGCATCCTGGAGGTTTATTACTCTTTACGCCGATACAGTAATATTCGAAATTAATAACTACCATGTTAATGACTTGAACAACAAAAAAATAAAAATAAAATAAAAATACGTAGACGACCCATTTGGCGTCGAATTACAAATCATTAAATTCCCGCGACCTGTTTCAGTTTTTATGTGACGTTGCAAAACCGTACAGGAATGTTACATAATATAGAGTATAATCTGAAAATGTTTTGAACGAATTATAGCTAATCAATTTTCAACGTACACGCCTAAATATTTGTCAAAAATATAATAAACCAGGGTTGTAAAATTTACTAATGATAAATGTCAACCGAAAATGTTGTGCGTTATATCCGGGGTGATTATATTTTAAAGGAGCGTCACTCGTATTCTCACCTCTCTATCGATTTTTGTGACGGAGTAAAGGGTACATAACGCGTATTAAATTACAAGTTTCATTTTTTTGATAATATACTAGGTATACATAGTCAGTGTAACAATTTGCACTTAAATGGCAGAAAATGTAAACAACAATTGTGGCAAGATTATTCTATTTCTTAATCTACCTTAATGAAACGTTCGGCAGAATACAACACTATCGTGGCTCATTTAATGATATAAAAACAAAATTATCAATCAATTAGCCCGTGTATGTAAATTATATTTGCGAAAATCCATTTTGGTCATTCCAAATATTAAACCTGGATTTTTCATTAAATCCTGCGGGATATGGATTTTTGGATGTTTTATTAATTTTATTAATTAATTAAGATTGTTAAAATAATTAAAATTACTCTTTTACTTAAAAAATAAATACATGATATATTATTTATTTATTTATTTAAAAAAAAAAACACGGGCAAGCCCAAAATAACACAGATAAATGGTAGAAAATACATGATAGAAAACAATTTACAATTTACAGTAATACATATAATAAATGTCATCATTTTATTACAAAACATTTGATGCCATGAATAGTGAATACTACACAGTGTTAATGATGTATGTATATATTAAAATTTATTATAAATATATAATATTTATAATCAATTATAATTTTCACAGTAATATGTTCCATTGAATAAAACGCATTTTATAAAATAGGTTATATGGCTTTAAATATCGTTAGTACAAAAATCTGAGACACAAATCAGGATTATTTGTAAATCCGGATTCTGATGTTCATATAATCTGAGAACCGATTTTATGGCTCATATTATAATATATACATAGATTGTTAATATTTGATTATAGAAACAATACCAAAAATTATAGGAAGAATATGCATCACATTTATATTACGACCTTCAAGTAAATATAACATTGGTTTGCGGGAATCGATTACTCTGCGACTGTTGCGTTTTTGAAAAACTATTTACGTTTTAAGTTAATTCATTACAAAATTATATATTTATATATGATTATATTTTTAAGTGAAAAAAATTAAAACTAACTTACGTTTAAAATATAAAATATAATTATCATGAAACCACGTATCTATAAAATCTAGTTATTCTTTTGTCCAAGAGATTTTATTAAAAACAAAATTGTGATGAGAAAATTAGTGTGTGAACTATAGTATCTAGTAAATGCAATGAATTAGGGAGGACAGTTTCTCATTTTTCATTAGATTATGAACACGTGAATACTTACAGTTTCAACTTTCAATTCCGTGACCACAATGGGAAATCCATCGTTCTCCGTGGTACCTGCAGATTGTCAGATACTCGCATTGGATGCTTATCATTGTATTTTAGTTTACATGCAGCTCAAGCCAATGATGGCTGAATGATTTTCTGTCGTACACAATTTTTTTCCATCTTTATATGGATATTTACCGGTTTTCAAACGCTAATCAACCTACACATCACCATTCACCGCATAACTTATACAACTCATGCACTAGTGGATATCCGTTAACATGCTCGACGCACCCTTAGCCTTCGCTAACTTCTATCTTTTTGTTTCGCGTCCTGCATCAACTTCAGAAACGTAGGTATTCAAAAATATGGCCTCTGAATCCCACTATTCTCCCCATTCACAAAAATACATTATTGCCGTAGATAATTATTTCTTAGAACACTATCTATATTATCTATATTAGGTAATGAATATTAATGATGAAAAATTAATTGAAGATGATTCACATTATAATATTCGTTTACAGAATACTGTCCTTGTAAAACAATGCCATCCCTAAAAGAATGCCTTCCAAGGTTCTCTAGTCTTTCCTACTGTTCTAATGATTAATGTCTGGGACAAAGTCAGTGACCTCCACGGTACGAATAATCTGCAGTTTTGGTAGAAAATCTATATATAAATGATTCGTATCTGTATCTACGACCATTTTTATAACAGTTTTTCGTCGCAGGGCCGTCTTCAGAACCGGATTGTAGGATTTAGAGCTTTTTATTTTTCACCAGTCAGTTTCATTATTAAAAAATAAAAAAAAATAAAAAACGATAAAACAAGTATGTTTTTTCTGTTTTGTTCATAATTCGTTCTACATAATAGCTATACGTGCACGCGAGATCTGGATCTTTCATGCCTTATGTCGATTTTACGTTAGTCAATAGTGCCTTGATGATAATTTGATTTACGGCCGGGCCATACCATAAACGGCCCACCAGGATTTCCTAGGTATATCTCGCGCACATTTACATTGCAGATTTAGAAAACGTACAAAACGAAATACTCGGCGCGAGCATATACAGATACAACGAGGTAAACGCGGTCGTCGCGGCTGATAGCAGTAAATTATCGAACGACGAGATCGGTGTGTACAATGATTTACGATTTCGAAAACGAAAGGAGTGCCCCCCCACACGATTACATAAAATATATTATATGAGTATGAGCTGCTGCTGCTGCTGCTGCTACGACGGCGGCAGGACACACACTCGTCTATAATAGTGTCCGTGAAGAAACAAGTGACACGCGTGAGGAGTGATATGTAGGTATAGTATATATATTATATATTACGTGTAGTGTATGGATGGTATTGCATTTATATATTATGTATTACATAAGTTCGCGCATTAATGCGTGCAACAGGAGGGACAGATGTTTTTTCCTCTCTCACCGCTCGGGCATACACACTATAATACTATTACGTATATATACCCATGGGTTCGTTTCTATTCTATATGTAATACTATTATAAATGGATACAATATTTTAATACAATATAGCTACAAACGGGCACGTGCCTTGCAATGTTTTTAATAGTTTTGGTTTTTATTTATCCGCTCATCCATACGATCGCCAGTGCACTATGCAGGTTGATGCGCGCTTCCATAACTATTAAACTGTACTATATACTACTACAACATTCGGTGTTTTAATATTATCTTATTTTTTAATATTTTTTTTCTTCCATCCTCCACATGCGGACATAAGCGGATAGGGAATAATTTCGTTTTTCACAGCACCATCCGTGCTAATTCGATTCAAAATAAATAGGACCAAGGCGTTTACAAACATCAAACAATTAATTACAATAATAATCATCGCATCACATTATAAACGGGTCTTTGCATCGAAGACAAGCCACATATGTCCGGGACTCCCAATGAATTAAAAAAAAACGACAATGGTTGAACTGCGCTCGATTCAAGGAAAATGCCCGAAAAAAATTAATTCATTTTCAACGAGCCATACGTACGTTTTAGCTTTTATACGTTTGCTGGTCCCTATATATGTGTCTGCAGTGAACTCGATATAGACTCGGCGGCGCGTAAAAAAACACGACGCGCTCGCGACACGCGGACGCGTGTTTAGTTCGTACATATATTATTACAGCTGGCAACTCCTCTGCATTTCCTCGTCCACCTCCTCTTTTATTCGCTTGTTTTTCGTAATATAACAATATCTCACCACCCTGTGACGGTGTTTACGTACACGTACATGGTGTATGTGTGTATAATGTAGATATATGTTGTGTTATTACTTCACAGTTTACAAACACACGTATTATTTCATATATTACTGCACTATATATCCAGCCCACATGCGTATATACTGCACACACACACACACATATATATATATACACCATAGGAACAAATATATATATATAAATTTTTTACATTTATACTTAAACAAGCTGAGTTATCCGGTGTTGCCCGGGGAAATTATTGTGAATGTTCAACTCATTTTGGGTTTAAATTGCTGTGGAACTGTGGAAGCAATACCTTTTTAAGTCCTATCACCCGAAATAACTGTTAAAATTTTTTAATGATAATTTGTATTGTTTTGTGTTAACTAAATGTTGATTAATATTAATATCTGTAATTCACGACTTTTTCACTGATTTGTACTAAACTCGCAAGAAACGCAAAGAACGCTATTTTGACATAGCAATATGACTATTTTCTTGATCTGTCTCTCTCTAATCAGTGCGATCTATAAAAACTTTGGTTCTTTTGTACCGCTGGGTAATAAAGAACCAGCCAAATGATAGACTTGACCTTGAACTTTAAATATTGGCATGAAATTTCCATGTCTAATTTCTGTTGTACCAAACGATGTCATTTGGAAAGCCAAATTATAAACACGTATCATGTCAAAAAAATGTTTTGAATTTTAATGAAAAAAATTTAAGAGACTTTTTAATGGTTCAGGTGGATCAGCAATGTCTTCCAAAACAACTTTTCCTCCTGAACAGCAAAAACCTCCTGCAGGCTCTTTGGACCATTTCAATGCACGACAATAATTACATTTTAAATTCATATTTCCTATGATAACGTGTGAATCATTTTAATAATCTATTAATTTATCATAAGTAAATGCCGACATTTCACGGCGACGCCATGGAACACGTCGTGGACTTGTGGTTCAACTAAATTTTCGTCTATAGGAAAATCGTGGATATTGTTAATAATATTAACTATATTACTATTATTAAATGCAAAGTTGTTATTAATATTGTTTTCATTAATACTACCAATGCTATTGGTATTTATATTATCATCATTATTATCGCTGTTAATATTGCAGTTATCTGGCGAGTAATTATTATTTTGACTTAATCTGAGTAAACGTTGACGTTTTATTATTTTCGATGAACGACCTAAATTAATTTTCTTTTTCATTGCGATAAATTTTAATTTAATTAAAAATTATAGAAATTAAATTAAAATTAACTTATTGTTAGTAATTTACTTATTATTAATACTGTTTACCATTTAAATGCAGGCATCTTGAATATTCAACAATACATCGATACACAAATATTAAGCAGCGTTTCGACTTTTATGAAGCTTCACTTAAAAATTTTAATAATTTTGTAATTGTTTTTTTTATTTATCAGAATAAAATACTGTAGTTACTGTGTGATAACTCCTGATGTAATTGTCTGTTTCCAAAGAGGATATTATATAAAAATTCTGCAAGAGTTGGTACCATAGAGTATATAAAAAAGTAAATTTTGATAAAAATGTAATTATTATACAGGTAATTATTTAGAATAATTGATAACTCCTTTGTTTTTAAAGTTAGAGAATCAATCAAATGCCATAAACCTTCTCCGCAATGAGCTCTTCAATTAAAAAAAAAAAAAAAATCATAACGTTCAGTAGTTTCCGAGAGTATATCACTCAAAGGTTTTCATTTTCACATTTATATATTAGATTAGATATGTATAACACATTAGACATTGCAGTGCGATGCTGATGATCCGTGGGAGGGATGGTTTATTGCCAGCGCGAAAATTGTGTACCACACGACTTGTGCACTCCGTCATCATTCTTTTATAATATATTAAGTATGCTCTACATATGGGTACTGCCCTGTTATCTGCAGTCGTGATTTTTTACACGCTCATATCATGTATGACGTATGGTTTATTACGTTTTAAGGCGAGTACATGTTATGATAGGACGATAATAATTTAATGCACGCACATTGCACTATATCGCACTAGCTATAATACTTACGTGTTTTCTATACACGTGTTCGAGCACAAGAATAGAAATAGATAAATATGTTCCAATCCGTGGATTTCGATTCTTAGAACTGACTTTCACTTAAAATCGCGCACTCACTGCGTTAAAGTCTCCGGCCGTTTGAAATCTTTTTGTGATGCACATTTTTGAGTTGGTTTTATTGTATATACTGCTGCAGTTTGCTTTCTCGTCGCACAATTATTATTGTTTTCACCACGGACTGCTCATTGTTCATTTTTGATTTTAGCCAATTTCCTGGTGAAATATACAATTGAAAACCGAGATTTAAATTATGCATCATCCGTACGCAGTGAGCGCATCTGGTTGTTTGCAGAAATCAACTTTCGCACAGGCCTTTCAACGAAAAAATAATGTTCTAAAACCCGCATGAAGTCTATAAATATAAACTAAAACAAAACGAATGAACCGCAGTTGCTTCACACCCAAAATACACCGAAAACAGGTATACCTCCTAATCGTATATATCAATATTTTATGGTCAACTACAGCAGTTGTATATACGCACCGCAAGAACTGTAAACTTATAATCGAAATGTATATATATATTATAATATAGCAGGACTCGAGAGGTTATAACCGTCACTGTTTTAACGTTCAAATGTATTGTACATATAACATTGTGTTTATATTAATTTCTCGGTTCGTCCAAAATCGTAAAAGTAAAATCGCTCCGCGTAGAGGGCCGGAAACTACGCACGGCCAGCTATAACTATCTGCAGTGGCCAGTGACCGTATCGTCTCGGGCCGGTGTGTCGCAGCGACCGAGGGGTATAAATCATTCGCCGCCGGACAAGCTAATGTCCTATCTAATTTGGCAACGGCCGGGGCGATGTAAAACTGTTTAATGTACACGAACGTAATTTGTGAACAAAAATAACAGTATATTAACACATACACAATATTAGGTAGGTATGTATTGCTTATTCCGTTTTCTACTGAACTTGTAGCGCTCAGGAAAATTCGTAACTCGTTGCGGGTACGAGTGTAGAGAAAGACAAAAAAAAAAAAATAATAATAATAAAAATAACAGAAAAGTAACTGAAAAACAAAACGAAAATTTCACTTTTTACGCACAAGTTGTCTCTATATCGATAAGTATATAAGCACTTGGTCGTTACACCCATATATAAGCACGTATAACACAGTCGTATAGTGATGACCGGTGGTGGTGTTGACTGTGCAGTTGTGCGGCCATTAAAAAATCGTTAAGATGGGAAAACTATCGGTGGAACGCACGTTTTCCCCCGATGAACGAAAACAATATTGTTGTCCTACAATGCGCGCCACGTGCACCTCCTATATTATATTATACATCGTGAACATGACAGTAATAAAATGTACAATATATCGTAAAATGTATGTCGACAGAGAGATCGCGATGACTTTATTACGGCCGGGCCGAGGGTAGAAATCGCGTGTTCAACACAAAACGTGTAAACTGCAGGCGCATGTGCAACGTTGCACTGTATATAAATATATAATATACACATTGTAGGTATATCTTCGACGAAGAAGTCCATTAAAATGTTGAGAAATTTAAGATTTACCTGCGCGATACATCACGCTGACTATTTATATTAAACGCGTGAGACGATAAACGCACATATAAACTGGTAAGAAAAATCAAACTATTTCTTGTAATGTATATACACTGCATCTTAACTGGATCTAGATTTTTCACAATGTCGTCATGGAGATTAGATGACGGGAATATACTCAAACGCTAGTTGTTTCAATATAAGACTCGTCAGCACTCGTAGATTAGATAAAAATATAATCTTTCAGAACATGTTATGTATTGTGGTAAATTTATTTTCTATATATTTTCTTAAATAAGAATTTAAATAAAAATGTTATATACAATTTATTTTTTGTTTTTAAATCTGTTGCCTTAGAAAATATCTGTTATTCACAAATTTATGAAGGTATCTGCCCATATTTTACTTATTTAAAAATCTGTCCCTGATATCTATGGATAAAATTAAATACTCACTGCCAGTATATATATATATAAACTTAATTGTATATATTCTAAATATTTAAAAAGAACTTCGTTCACATGTTTGAAAGTTTCTTCCACGCTTTTGTCTATATATATATATAATAATTGTCTGTATATATACGTTCTGAATATAAACAATAAAAAATACCTAAACTGAAAATAGGCTAGTCAATAGTTATAATATTATTATGTGACGAAATCGTAGTTATACATGATGTATGTGACTGCTATTATACAGGAATAACAATACTGCACTAGGTAAGTATATTATTACGATTCTCGAAAGTCGTTCTCGCATAGGAAATATTGTTCAACACATTTTATTCGACGCGCGGTAAAACTCACAGCATAGGACGAATAGTTGTATTATACATTATAATATTTATTGACAAACGGGGAAAACCGTCACGCCGACCAACAAGTTTTGTTTTGTGATATTATATTGCACAACATAATAATAATAATACGCGTACACCAGGATAACATTCTGTTTACGGGTTTTATCTGTAAACGTTCGCGCGTGATTATATTATTATTATTATTATTATTACCTATACGTATAGGTACTGCCCGTCTGTAAATGGTAAAAAAATGATTAATGCACGCAATTCGCGTAGCACTACGCGAATCACCGGTCAAAAATTTAACGACCGCGTTCCTTGCACAATAGGTTATTAGGTACAAATTAAAAAGGAGAAAAAAAAATTATAATCATACATTCTTAAGGATGTGGACGCGAAACAATCGGTCTTTTTGAAACGAGCAACACTGTTACATTCGTAGGTATTTCGTTTGTATGATATATTATATTATGTATATATTATACACTACGCGCGTGCAGATACAGCGTAGGTACACCCCGTGTAATGCGATATTATAATACACGCAGTACATGCAGGCTGTATATTATATCAACATAATAATACGATATTAAGGACTGTTGCAGTGTAATTGTATAATAAGGTCAAGCGCAAGAGGGCAGTTGCCCCGCGGGAGTTATAATTTTCGGGATCACTGACAAATCGGCCGCAGTCAAACAAACGTATCGTATTTATACTATGACCTGTAAATGTGTATACATACGTATTGCAGTATGATTATTATTAATACAGGCTTAGGCTTTTAATAGACATATACGCGATACGCGTTTATGAAATACGTTTATCCGGATTGTCATAAAACGATTGTGTTGTACGTAAGTAAGTATATTGGATTAATACTCTATATCTAACTAGTGATTCCTAGGACACAAAAATTCATAAAAGTTGTCACAGCCATGGTCTTGATCCGATCAATTTTCAACATTGCATTTATAATTTAAATACGCGTCATACATCAAAACCAAACAAAAATACTTGACGTGATATTAGTTCAAAGCAATCGCGTATTTTCACAGAAGTCTTGGGGTCAACGTTCAACACAGCTTTACACCGTCAACATAATATGTTTATCAAATTAATAAGATTGTACACTGAACACTGTGTACAATAACTAGATACATTAACTTTCTGTGATCAGAGATGGTGGAGTGACTGCGGTAGATATTTTTTAAGCCATCGGTGCATTAATCCCATCATCAGCTTCAAATACAATTAATGTAATATAAAATTAATTACTTTTGGAATACCACAAATATCTAATGTAGGTACATAGCCTTCATTGGCAGTGCCGCGGCGAACCTACCAAAAACGTTAATGAATGCGATACAATCAGTATTTATATATTGAATTTCAATTTCGGCAATTGGGACGTGTTTATATAACTTCATTAATATTAAATATGCATAGATATAATATTATAGGCGTATACCTAAAATTTATAGTATACATAAAATATGAATTTTAAACTTACTATTGTACAGCTTGGATTCTTAGCTTAGTCTACAATAAATCGAGAGCATAACATAAAGAAAAATATGCAACTCTTATAACTTTCGAGCTCTATGTATTGAATAATAAAGATTTCCATGGGTTTTTTTTTTTTAATTCAACCTATTATAATGTCATTATTAAGTAAAACGTTTTAACAATATTTTAAAGTATTAATAGTTTTATAATGCGTAACGGTGTTGTATAAAATGAGATGGTTTTTTAGTTGTATCGTGTTGTGCGTATTATATATAATTTATACATCGTATTGTCTTTTTAACGTACGATATAGGTGCTGTATACCTCGGTGATATCATATACACAGTTCTGAACTATATAAAACTCTAACGAGGTAAGTTCTCGTTACGCAGTTATTAATTTCCTTTGCAACGTGTTCCGACTACTTTACCGAAATGATTACTACTAAATTTGATTATTCCAATAATTATACAGTGCACGCATCTGTAACGACAACGATTAATCGAAAGTACAAACTATATTGCCTTAGTGTCGGCGGGATAAACAATATTCTGCAACGATACGCATGCGTTCCGTGAGTAATGTTTTATTTTCCTCCGTGTTATATGATTATTAGGTACATTATTTTATATGTACATGCAGTTTACACCATTTATTACATTACAGAGCTACGGTGCATTATTTAACTTACACCGTTCGTATTTATTTCGTAACACAGTATATTTACCGTCGTAAATAACGAGTGTTGTACATCGACTGTTCACAAAATATACATCAAACCCCTATCATGGGCGATCTCCATTTTCCGTCAATGTGCGCATCGAAATGCCCCAAAAGCCGTTTGTTTTTTCATTTTATTACCGTTAGGTTAGGGGTAATATACATATAATATATGTTATATATTATGTACTGCATATGTATAGTATAACGTTTGGTTATTGCTGCGTTTGGATCAAGGCCGATATAAACCGTTTAACTTTACCGGTCCATGGCACACACGCATTGCACATGGGCGATTTTAAACATTAAGTATATTACGTTTATGTTTATGTTCTGACCACATGTTTGACATGTTTTATTTTCTTCGGTTTTGCCGAGTATATACGGGTTAGGTAATAGTGAACAGGTAATAAAAAAAAAAAAATAAAAATAATAAAATCACAAAAATTAGAACAAAATAAATTTTAATCTTTTCTAAATAGGTATAGAGGGCGAGAAAACACCCTCGGATGACAGCAGGTATATCTTAACAAAAAAAAAAGAAACAAATAATGATTATAAAAAAAAATTAACTCTAACAAATAATTTAGACGACTTAAATACGTATTTTGTACAATTTCTAAACGTAATGCCGTTAATGTTTATAATCCACTATGTATAGGTCAACTGGCAAAATGTTAAATATTACATCTATTACACAGTATATTACATATTATTATTTATAACTATCTATAATATTATGATTAAAAGCAACTGTGGGCGTGGTAAAAAATCTACTTTAAAAACGCCTATCAATAAAGATTAAAAAAAAAAAAATAGTAAATCATGCATATTATTATAAGATACTCGCTTAAATCTGCTTTTACATCACTGATTTTGGTTTGAATGAGATCAAGCGCACTAAGTACGCTTTAAACGAATATTATTTTGATTTTGTGCTCGAAAGCCATTGATGAAAATGATAGGATAATTACATAATATCATTTTAACAACAATAAACTATGACATGAAAACTATAACGCGTATAGTACTGACATAATATGTACACAGTTCTTCAGCTGCGTAACCAAAAACATAACAATGCTTGAAAGCAATCTTTGGTTTATCCTCTGATACACAAGAGGAATAAAGTGATTAAAATCTGTGTGCAGTATAAACAATTAAGTGGTTTTTTCGAGATATACATGATAGGTATATAAATCGATTATATATTATAATATTATATTATACAGTATAAGAAAATATTGACAAAAAAAAAAAAAATATATCTAATAAATTCAGTTTTTAATATTCAAAAGAAATAAAGTTTGACATAAAAAATATTAAAACGTAAACATTTTTTAAAAGCATCTCTACATTATAAATAGGACGAGTTGTATTTTCAAAAACTTTAACAAAATATAACAAAAATATTATACATTATTTATTCTACTAACTTCTTACACGATAATATTTATGTTCATATACATACGAGGAAATGTGTTTCGCTAAATTCTATGTAATATAATATGTATGTACACACGTAACATTCAATTCGTTACTCTAACATAAAATTATTTATAACATACATAAATATTAAACTTTTAAATCTATATTAATGTTACTAGTATCTTTATTTTTAAATATACTTCAAACAATTGGCAAACCGCGGTGACGGTCAATAGTTTTAGGTATAGTATAGGTACACGAAATTACCGGTTATTGAAAAGAAAAACAAAAAATTTAAAAAAAAATTAAATAAATTGGAACATTGGACGCACAATTTACGCTATTTTATCGTCACGATAATATCCAAAAAATGATAAGTGGTTTTTTTGTGACTTAGAGAATGTTATAAATATTTCAAAACGAAATACTCCGAAAAATTCTTCGAAAAACGCGACGGCTGTAACTATATGTAAAAGCACCTAGGTTGTTCATTGGAGTTTAGCCGATAGCTGCGGACACCTATCGACCTCTCAACAACATAATATCGTGTGGCCGTCGAGAAATTTAGGCTAAGAATCGCAAAAAAAAAAAAATCTATACATATAATAGTAATGAAGGGGGAGCGTTTTTGACAAATGAGGGTAGTGGGGGGCCCTCGGGGGACCCGTCAGGAATCGGGTCAATCATTCAGTTAATCAGCCCAGTATTGTGCGCGCGACACAGCCCGGGGACACGATAGTGGATCATTAATCACGAGTCTGCGGACGATTAAAACGAGGAAAAAATAATAATAGCAACAATATATATATATATATAACGGACGGCTGGAAGGAATGAAAAAAAAAGGCGAGAAACGATAGATTTCATTATTGTACACGGATATATTATTAGTATAATATTATACGCGTTTACGTGCGCGCGCGTGTGGGCTACTCTGCGCGTGTATATACGTGTTGCTGCTGCTGCTGCTGCTGCCCCGCCGTCGTCACTATATTCTATGTTTGCTTTAGGAGTATCCGATATGTGTGTGTGTGTATGTGTGTGTGTGTGTGTGTGTACGTACTTACGCGGTTTGACCCGAATGGCGGCGAGGTCGGTCGTTTGTCCGTCTCACTTATCCGTTCTTTTTGTTTTTTTTTTTTTTCCTCACTTCTTTTCTTACTCACTCGTGTGGACGCACACGCGTGTATTATACATATAATAATAATAATTATTATTATTATTATTATTATTATTTCCACTCGCAACGCGCGCACAATAGTCGTTCGTTAAGGTGTCATTGTGCGACTGCGGTAACGCGACGACGACCGAATTCCTATACCATCGCAGTCAACCGCGGGCTCATGTTCGCGCGCAAAATCGGCGGTGGGGAGGAGGGGAGGGGAATAGAAACGAAATCGCTTTTAAAACGGTACACCAACCCTGCCGAACCTTCGTACACACGACGGATATAAAACCCACCCGCGACTCGTGCACACCGCAAACGTGCCGCGCCCCATACATCTCTCTCACACGGGAACCATTTGTCTGACCGGCTGACCGTCGGCCGAAGTCAAACCACCTACGATGTACGGACCACCGATGACCTTTTGCAGCCCGGGTCCTCCTGTCGCGCTTCCGCCCCCGTTCATCATCATCAACTGTTGTTTCTGCTGTTGGTGATCGGCTGCCACCTTGATCGCTGAAGCCGGATGGTCCACCATTTGTTGTTGATGCTGCTGCTGCTGCTGCTGCTGCTGCTGCTGCTGCTGCTGTTGCTGCACGACCGCTGAAACCGCGTTCTTGGGCTGATGGCGTTTCTTGTGCAGCGCCAGGTGATCGGACCGCGCGAAACACCGTTCGCACACCTCGCACCGGAACGGTTTGTCCCCCGTGTGCTTCCGGTAGTGTCTGGTCAGCTCGTCCGACCTGGCGAAACTCCACTCGCACGCCGACCACGTGCACCGGTACGGTTTCTCGCCTGCAAACAAACGTAAACGTACGACATCAGTGGTGGACTACAATATTTAAAACATAACTGACTGTGGTAATATTAACGTAGGTGCACGAAAAGCGCAAGAGGAGCGCGAAAACATCGGTTTGCGTTCAAGAAATAACGTTCTACCGATTTTGGTATAAACAGTCAGAGTACATATATTAAAGGTATTATACAAAGTTGACACACAATAGGTATATAATAGTTAACTTTCGAAACGCTAGAATTTACTTTAACTTAATACTCGTACATAAGTACAAACACCGCGGCTTATATACTCGGTTAAAATACACTTTATAATACATTTATGGATTCATTCGTAGGTATAGTCCGACCGTTCATATAATGATCCCTTGGAATGGACAATTTGTAGAAATTTACCCCTAACAACATATATTGTTATTATCATCACGATGTAATCTTAGGTACGGGATGGCAAAAGGTCCCGCCGCATGTATATTATATTGGAGACAGACATCGGTTTTGTCCGGATTGTCAGCGTATACATATAGTCTTTGACAGATTTCACTACGTGTATATCATTATTTGTGCGGATGACGCATAGTGTTATGTTATTGCGGTATATTAGGTGTATATGCATACGCATTAAAACGTTTCTATGTGACACATTTATCATGTATAATATCGCGTGCACGTGATCTGTGCCCGAGGAATTTTAATTTCTAAACGGATCGATGATCGACACTCGGCATTCCATTCGCGAGATTCGTATCGTCAATCATGACGCGCGTGTGCCGTGGCGGTGTGCTGCGTGCGTTTAGTGTGTATGATTATCCGTCGAGGTGCAGCGACGAGAAAGCCGTTGAAACATAATATACACCCTCCGAACGGCGGGTTTTGTGAACGTCTACATTATAATATTATGTTCGCATAGATCATCGTGTACCTGATGTACGTCATAGTATATGGTGATGTATATATACCGATACGTATGTGCATCGTATACGCGAAATAATCGACGAAAGGTCAGATAATAGAATCGCAGCCGAACTCGCGTATATAATAATAATATGATATTTAAATTATTGAAAGCGCTGCGCAATAACAACAACAACAACAACAATAATAATAATAACAATAATATGCGCAGGTTTACAAGGCGGATGATGAAAAAACAAGAAGAAAAAAAAAACATTAGAATGACAAACGACTGATTTTTTTTTTCATCCTCCCACCCGTGTATTATTATATAGTGTCTAGTGTTATGCCGGAATCCGTTTGAAATCGTTTTCTTTCTAATTGGTCTCGATTGCGATTTCCAGCAGGCCGTCGACGTCGCGGTGACAATGAAACGCGAAAAGCGAATAAATAAAATGAAAATAAAATAAAACAAAAATTAACACACAGTATATTATATTATACGCACCGAAGCCCGGAGCCAGACCTAACCCGACGTGGCCGCGGATGTGGGACGCTTCCCCGCGGAGACGCTGTATATTATGTATGATATTATAATACACTCGCGCGTACACATGTATTATATTATCGCGTGCGCTTCGGTCGCGAATTTTTCTCCTGGTACGCGTGCCATTGTCTTACGACGAACTCTGCCCACACGCACGTTTCGGCATCATCATCATCATCATCATCATCATCATCATCGTCGTCGTCGTATTGGTCGTCGTAGCCGTCGCATTTAACGACAAACAATGTAACGATTGTGTTCTGGTTCTGTGCGCCGCACTCGTGTCGTACGCAGCTACGGAGAGGAGACGCGAAAGATTGTGAAGCCCACTCGGCATTCGGCTTATACGGGCCGAGCGGAAAGACTGCGCGCGCGAGTCGCGTCCTTGACCCAGCAGTCGCCGCAAAAGTGCATCGCTCGTGACAATGCAGTATAATATTATATCCTAATCCTTTTCTTCCCCTTTTTCTGACCAAATATATTAAACTTTTTTACGGATTTTTTTTTCGACTTATTCAGACTTGTTCCGAATATTTCACTGAGTGTCACTACCTCATCCGATTTTTCATTTTGTTTGTCTGCGGGAAGAGGGTAGGGGATGTATTGTATTTAAAACTTATGGTTTTTCACCGAAACATTTGAATTAGTTGTACGGTTTTTCTACACAAAATTAGTTTCAATAACACCCCGGAAGTTATATGGTTGTGCTCTTTCTACTATTTTTAGAAAGGGAGGAGATTATTTATTATAATATTACTGTTTTTTAGCGTTGATTTAAATAATTTAGCTATTTTTTTACACAAAGTTGTTCCAAGTAATCCTCCGTGTGATCTATTATTTCCAATTTTATTGTTACTTAAGAAAATGCAAATCTGGTTGACTTTTTAATAGTTTAATAGTACTGCGATTTATTTCTGCAACTTTACTGTAATCCGTTTTTATCTTTAATGTCTGTTATTTGCAATGAATGTGCATGCACAGATTATAATACAAGACTATCTGTGATAAAGATTATGAACAATGTCATTGAAGCTACAATTTTTAATAGAAAATTCAAGGAGAAAGATGTACTGCTGCCACGTATTCTAATGATCCCAACAGATATACCATACGTTTGCCGTTTCCGGTGCGAATCGCTTTTGCAATGACCATTAGCAAAGCACAAGGACAATCGCTGTGCACTGCTTCCGAGGTATGTGGACTAAGATTTGTAGAGTCTGTGCATTTGGACATAATTTTGTACGTGGCCAGCTCATGCGGCGAAAACTTCTTCGTGTGCGCACCAGAAATAAAATCAAAAATGTATCCCCAAGCACTCGATTAAATTAATTCAAATATATGGTACCAATATAGTTACCAATTATAGCCAAACGTAACACCCTCTAAACCAAACAGAGCTAAGACGCAAATACCTAATGTAGGTCAGTATTAATCCGTTAAAACCAATGCCCCGGCCAAAACTATTCCGTGCGAAGCCAAGATATTTAGTAATAATAATTGTGTTACATAGGTGTACGCGAGAAAATTTACCGTCACGTGGATTTCATCACTGCACATTATAATACGTAGGCATATAATATATTATTATATTACGTACGGAACGTATGCTGTATCAGTTACGTAGTGTTGGCTCTGCGAACAGGAAACGTGTATGCATGTAGCTACCGTGAAGAATCGCGACAATTTATATTACTATCATTGTAATAGTGTGTTCGACGATGATTGTAATACAGTGTGCGCACACGGCACCGCAATTATGTCCAATATCTGATATATTGCCATGTACCGCGAGAGCGGATAAGATCGTCGAGAAATAGGCGTTTTCCCGGTACGTACTCCCTTCTTGTACTTATGTGCAAATGTTAATACTGTGCAGCTACCGATTATACCGATGTCTTCCATTATTTGGTCTCGCATACTGACCCGCTAATAGTAGATATATAGTACATTGTCGTAGCACCGTTTTGTCATTGTCCAAATCGGTTTCTATATAACTGAAAACTAATCCTCAAATGGCTGCAGATACTATTAATATTATGTATATGAAGAACAACCATGTTCTCACAAGACAGTTTTAAAATATTATTATCTTAGAACACTTTTAATGTTAGGACTACACCATGTATACTTTATTCTGATATGGAAGTTATTTAAATATTCTACCCGAACCCGATTAACACAAGCTTTCACTGCTTTCAGTTAACTCGTATTGCCCATTAGATATCTACGAATATACCAACATGGCAGCATTTTGGCATATTATTCTATTAAAAAGAATTTCTCCATTTGATTTCGGAAAAAAAAAAAAACAATTCCCCAAATTTGGTTTTCGGCGCTAACATTCAAAAATTCACCAGAATCATAAAACTATTCTTCCAGGTAATAATATTCCATCTCATTTGAAAAAAAAAACAATTATATGTACTTTCCTTAGTGCAGCACAAGCCTTTGATGGAGCACATAGTCTCTTATTTTAAATTAAAACCGGTCCATATTATCTTATCTTTCAATCGTATTTAGAAGACAGATTTTTTACCATAGGACACGGCAGCACGATGTCAAATCACCACAACATTAAGTCAAGAGCGCCACAAGGTAGCGACCTCTCACCTCCGCCTTATAATAATAGTACTATATAGTTATATATATTCACCTATGACATTCCGAAAACCGCAAATATCACTTTAACAACCTACGTGTATAAACGACACAGTCCAACTATAAGTTCCCTCGTTGCGATTCGACAAGTACAACATCACCTTGACTTAATTTTCTCGTAAACTATACTGCCTAATGAAAAATGTAACTAAACGAAACCAAAACAGCCATTAAACTATCACAATGGTATTGTTAATCTCGTGAACAATATTACATACCAGCTGTTTCGGAAACTCAATATTAATTGATATAATCTTTATCGAGTAATTGTGTAATCATTTTATAATTTTTCTTATTGAATTGTTGATCCAATAACAAATAGATTGTAAATACATTTTCTTTAAAATAAAATATACGAATCCAAAACAGCAGGAGATTGTGTCGAGGTCGGAAAGCGACCGGTAAAAATATACAACACGCGACTTCCCGGGTCGTTACATTATAATATTATATTAAAACTAGATTATGCGCGCGCTTTTGTTGCCGTCGCTGTCATCGTGCAATATAATATGTATGTGTAGTCGTTGTTTTTTTGTTAACAAATCGATTACATTACATTATTACTAGTATAGACTATAGACGGAAGCGAGTCACGTCCCGTGAAAAAAAAACCATCCGAAAACCGTCATCGTCACCGAGCGAATAATTTGAAAAAAAAAAAAAACACCAGTAAAATGATATTCCCCACCGTACTCGACGAACACGCATAATACTCTTGCGGCGCACACACAATACAATATTATAATATTATTTTATGTGACTGTAATAATAGTATAAATGATGATGTTCGAGCTCGCGCTTACGTATCCTACAATAATATTATCGAACCCTCTATGCGTGTATCATTATTACCACTGTCGACTATCGTCGTCGTTGTCGTCGTCGTCGTCGTTGTCGTCGTTTAGACAAATTATTTGAACGTTACCCAACCAGAGTTCCTATATATTATAATATGTTTGCCAGTAATAGGTGATGGGATCGGGGAGGCAAAACTCTACGCGTGATACGCACGTTACACACACACAACACGGTTTATTACAATATACGGTTCGTATACGCTTTTTATTTATCTATTTTTTTTCCTCGTCATCAGGTTGTTTAGTGTTTTTTTTTTTTTTTTTAGTTCTAATTCGTACGCTCAAATATAATATATACGGTTGACAATAATTCAACAACGTTTACGCGGTCGCTCGGGTGGAAAATTGAACCATCCGGCGGCGTATTATACACATAAATTAATATTATTATTATTATTATTATTATTACTGTATACTGATGCGGGTGTTCCGGATGATGTTATCGGAAAATTGGCCGGTTTCGACCCGGGTGGGGATGAAAGTTAAACTGCGCATACCCCGGCGTAAAAAGTTTAAAAATACACATGAGCAGTGCAGCTGTTTAGTTGTGATCTATGCACCTGATAATAATATGGCTGCGTATACTAGTTACAGACAAGTTTTTCTCACCAATAATATATTATAATAATAATTGTGGATACGGTTTAGATAAACAACACACAAAGGTACAAAATACTACATTTTAGGTAATAAATGAAATACACGCTGGTAACTACACCAAAATGAATTGTTCAGCTATACGACATTTAAAGCAATCAAAAAAAAAAAAAAAAAAACGACTGAAAAGGACGCATTTATAACCTAATGATTATGTATTTATTGAAAAAATTTAAATATAACGTTTAATTAAATATTTTTATTTTTCTAGGTGCAATTCGGAAGCTCCGAATAATATTAAGTACTAATAATATACTGCAATATATGCTCTGCGTGGTTGTGGCCAACGATGGTTTTGTCGATGACTACATTTATTGTAAATATTATAATAAACTTATTACGTGCATATATATATAATAATATTATGAGAAACGCGAAAATAACAAAACGAGTTCGTTTGGTGACGATTGTCTTCCGAGACAATCGCGAAAATTGTCGTTTTCCGAAACTTGCCCCGCGTGGCGCTTAACGAGAGTTATTGTAAACGAGTAAAAGGAAAAAACAAAATACCACATACATTCTCCCATAGCGGATGCACCGCCAATGTTTGTTCGACCACAGTTATTATATTATAAAATATTATAATGTGAATGTCTATTCAATATTATATTTTCATAGAACACGGCTGTGATGTGTGTCATTTTTTTTCATTTTTTTTTTCAGAACCTCTTCTATTATTCTGCGAAAACACTATGAAAAAATCGTTTATGATAAATCCTTGAAAAAAAAAAACGAAATTTAAACAAATATGTTCATCAAAAAGATACATTGAAGTATGAATCCGTAACAAACAATCTGACTGCGAACAGTATAATCTCTCGATTGAGCCAGGTCGAATTGCACCAGGGGTTAAAAAAAATAAATGTTCGAACTTTGGGTCAAACCACCATAATCCGTATAAAAAAAAGGTTCGGAAAAATAAACTCGTTATTAACAAGTGGTCATTTTTTTAAGGTGTGGAAAAAAAATATATTATAATTATATGATCTCCATTTACATACGTTATTAATGTATCCTGATTCAAATGATATAAGTTATTATAAAGGTCATAAATGTCATTGTGTATAGTTCAACCATATTCATTTAGGTGCAATAGAAGGAGTGACTTTTTTCTCTCGATTTACCCTAATAATTGGTTCTGATCTAATTTTATTTTTTAGTATAATACAATATTATACACTCAGAAACGCGTATATGCAATGTAGCAATTTCTTATTATATCATAATATTTTAATTTTACACGAAGGATATATCGAATTACAAACACGTGTAATAAAAATATGTTTTAAAATAATTCTGTTTACAATTAATCTGCGCAGGTTTTGCAATCGTATCGTAAGTATATCGTGTGTATGTATATATATGTATATATATATATATATATATATTATATACTTTTTGTAAGTATTTCTTAAGAACTGTATACTATACACAGTGCACTACGGTAAACCGACTGTTCGCGGTACGTTTATATTGTAATGCGAACAGTTGTTTAACTCTATAAAGAACAGATGAGTGCGTGCGCGCGCGCCCGCGTACATTTTTTATTCTTGTTGTCGTCGCGTTATATTAGCCGCAGCAAGTGTTATAATAGACCGTTTTTACACTCGTGCAGTATATTGTAGTAGTGCATAATGTATATTACATGGGATTAAAAATAAAAATAAAATCCGGGTCGTTACTGCAATATTAAATCAACGTCCTACGTCATATTATATTATATACACGTCTCTATTAAAACTATAAGTGTTCCGAACCGTTTTCAGAGTAAAACGAAATTTCGTTCGGCCTACACTATAATATTATATGCGAGATAGATCGCGGCATCCTTCACATTATAATAATATTATAACGGCGGCGGCGGCGGCGGTGGCGGAAGACCGATGACAGCGGCGGCGTCCGAACAGATGGTGTGTCCTGATAGAATAAATTCTACGGAATTGACGGTAGTGCGACAGTAATACGCGTTTTTACGACCATCTGCAAAGAATATTAACCGCTGCAGAAAAACACACACGGCTGTGGTTTTAGTTCATATTTTTTTCGACTATTGCTATGCGATTATTATTGTTTTATACTCGTGTATCGACAAAAACCATCAATACGGTTATTGGTATTTGGCGCGCGACGCAAAATATAAAAATTGAATCGCACATCAAACAGAACCGTAAAAGACCGTCCCGCACGGAGTATTATTTTCAAAAACGTAAATTATAATATATACCCGAACACGGGTGTATTATTGCTGTATTAATTTTATTATTGAAGTTTTTTTTTTTAATCTCAAATGTCCCGCGCGGAACGGAGTGGGACGACGATCTTGTATATATATATATATATATACATATACGTGCGTGTAAACCGCAATATAATTATTAATTATCACGGTCTGCTAACAACGAGTTTTTCTCCGTATAATATTGTATACTACATGCGAGCGTGTATACATATATGCACGAAAACAACATGGCGGGCCAGTTTCAAACTCACACGCACCGTAGTGCGCAAAACTCTCCCCGAAATGATTTGTGCGTACCTACATATGTACAAAACTTTTTTTTTTTTAATATATATAGAGCGATTCGACTTGAAAAAGTGTATAATATAAATATATGTAATTCAGTGATATATTCCATTCGTCTGCGCCCGGCCACCTCCCCCCTCTCCCCATACCACATCTACTCGTATTATGAAATGGTACCGCTAAAAGAGCACATGGAGGTACGAGCATGATGACAATTAATCAATGGTGAGTAAAAATTACCGAATGTATACGAAAAACGGGTAGGAGTAGTTGTGTACAATATAATAAACGCACTGTACACACGAAACTTGAATGAAATATATATTATATAGTCTGCCTACCGCTGTGATTTAAAAATAAATAAATTTGTTATTAAAAAATTATTATAACAAGTAGATATTCAACCGTGGACATAAAAATAGGGTAATTTTAATAACGAAGTTATGAGTAATTTTCATAACGAATGCGACATAAATGAATGAATGAAACATTAGCGTTTCTATATGATATGTATATTATGTATCTATATGCATGTATAAATAGCAATACATATATTGGTATATAAAATATATACCAGTACGTATATATATATATATATATATATATATTATGCACATTTTCCCGTTTTAATTATTCGTAATATTTACCAAGTCATAATGTAATAAAAAATAAAACTGCGAAACGATATTATAGAGATATCTATATAAACCTATAGTGTTTTTTACGATAGTTATTAAATAAAATATTTTCTTAAATTGATTTTGCAAAATAAAAATATATAAATGTCAATATACTTATCAGGATATTAAACAAGATCAGAAAAAAAATGAGGGCATTAAAGTCTCTCCGAACGTTGCGCTATCCATCGCGGTCGGCCGGCCGTATGCACAAGCTTATCAATCAAATAATACGCGCTTGCAAATATAAACATGAATATGTATACACTCGCGCGCGCATATATTTTACGTATGTGCATACTGAATACTTAAAAACACGTTAAGTTTCTGTTCGGCGGAGCATTTAATGCCATTACGTTTATACACCTTGTTTACATTTTCAACAGGTCTATACCGCACGGCCGTGTATAATATAATATACGCAGCGATATTATATATTATTACAGATCCTCAAGTTTGATACTTATATACCTGACGCGCGCAAAACAAGTTTTTCCACTTTCTTGCGCAACGGCACGTACACACTATACAGTCGTTCAAATTCAATTAAAGGTTGAACATTTCTGTATACCCCTCGTCGCCCAAAATGACTATAAATAGTACTTGGGTCGTCGAATCGTTTAATTTTAATTTTACTCTTACTTACCTACTTACATACTGCAGCACATAGTTACATAGCTCACACGATGTAGGTATTGTTTACGTATAGATCAAGCGAGCCCGTTCGTATGGATATTATATTTTGTCCGCATGATTTTTCAAATAATTCGCGTTTACGAATCGCGCGCGTTTATATAATGTGAAAGAAAAAAAAAAAATTATAATACTGCGACGCGCGTATACACATAGTAAATATCCTGCGACAACTCGCATGCACATAAATCTCGTCGCGTGCTATACGCTTGTATACGCATATATTATGCGTTATTTTACGACGTTCGCGTAATCGCGTGTGGGTGCAAAATTATACTAAGCTAAACAATTATTATTGTAATAACGATCTAGATTAAACGGCTAGATGAGATTCTAATCGGGCGGTGGACAATTACTTACGACGACGATATAATATATAATATAATATATACGCGCGTATTTCACGCCTGTGTGAACGGATACATATTATACCGATTTTAATTGGGCCCGGGACGTATCGGCTACTACGCCCGCCGCCGCTGTCGCCGCCACCCGTGTACGCGAATTATAATAAGGAAAAAAATGCCGCATACTATATTATCATTGTTTATTATTATTTGCCATCATTTGGCCGCCGCCTGTTTGCCACCCCATTCACAATATATTTAATATACCGGCAGCAGCACGACGACGCGCGGCTGCTGCCGGTCTCTATGGTATTGCATTCTTTTCTCATCGCGAGACTGCAGCAGTATTTTTTTTTCACGCGTTTATATTACTATAGGTACACGTAAAATAATATTATTTTTTATCTGGCTGCGATTTATCGCGAGGGTCCGATCGCTGCGCCGGAGATGAAAATAAATGTATTATGGTCTCGGATATATATAAAGATTTTCCTAAATGCATGGCGCAGACACAAACGCGTATATATAGCGGAGATCAATGTTAATACAGTCGGGTTTTCAAATATAATTCCAACAAAACATAATATCACACCTAAAATTGTGTGTGTGTGTGTGTGTGTGTAGCAGGGTCATAAAACGAATGTTTTTAAAAAAATCTATAATATATAATGAGTATAGTTGTGGACCGAAGCACTTTGGTTATATTATAGCATCGGGCTATATAATCGGACATTTTATATGGCTCGGTTAATTAATTTCAACAAATTATCGTGAAACCAAATTTAATACCTATTAAAGAAAAACGACAACGGCTGCACACAATATAATTACCATAAACCAGGTTTACATTTAAACGGTCGAACCTATTATAATATTCTACTTATATATATATATATACATGCGACGCGATTGTACAAAACGGAATTCATTAAAGTTGCAGGCTTAATTATATAATACATATTTTTAACACTCATACAATGTGTATATAGATATATATATATATAATGCATTATTTTATGTTTATTGTAAATCTGTATAGTATGCACATCCAAAATTTAAATTTGTAAAATAAAAACGCATCGATATCGCGAGACACACACTGCAATGACATATAATCTTATCGCTGGAAAAGAATAACTGTTGCGTATAGAATGTACGCGTGGTATTATTTCACGCACGTATCGAATAATATGATAACATTACATATTATATACAATGACGACGGTTTTGCGATTGAAATTTGTCGGGCGTTTTTTTTTTTCAAAATAAACCTATTATATATACCGGACTTGGCGTGATCCGATCGTATCAATCCCAGCGATTCCAACTCACACCACGCGTAGACATAATAATTATTATATTATTGTTATATGCTTGATATGTGCATACAATTTTTAGTATAATTTATACGCAATATGTGCGCGAAGAATATTATATAGGTAGTATACGTGACGTCGTGACGAACCGTCGACTACTGACGGTCTGCAGGAGCTGCAGTAATCATCGCACAACGCGGTTTATTGCCACCGCGAGATTCGAAGTTGAAATGGATAAAATATTTACTTCGAAATATGTATTGTTCGAGATCCCTAACTCAAATATATCAACATTTAAACACAACTTCAAGTTGTGTAATGAAATAAAATTTTAAAATTTTACGAAAAAAAAAACTTAAGATAAATATATTATGTTTACATAAATGATACAGAAAACTAAAGTAGGTATATACAATGATATTATAAACATACACATAATATGTATTATTTACTATATATACTTATAGAGAAGAAAAATATTTTGTTATTAAATTTTGGTTGCAGACCGTTTATTGCCAGAACCTTCTGATTTGCTTACGGCTTCAAGTACCTATTATACAAATGTCCACGCCTTCGACATATCAACAAATTGCCTAAGTAAATTGATGAAATTGCTTGGTTCGTTATAATCATTTTTAAAGTTCTTTGAAGCACATCATTTTCAGAATCACTATTTGATATATCTATGCTCATTGTATTGTTTCGTTATCAGTTAACAGTCCACTGATTACTACAACATTATTATCGATTGTAGCATACGATCGAAATGTAAACTGTTCATCGATATTAAGTTTACCTGCTGACTACTACAATATTTGTCAATCATATCCACCAACAGCATCGTCATGGTTTTATATCACCATCACACTTTTTTAGATTTGTTAGGTCTTTGTTAGATTTGAATTCGGTAGCAGGTCACTTCCCCGTCACCATTTCCCCGTTAAATTCACTTTCAAATCATAAAATGTAAAATAGAACATACCTTTATAATGTATTAGAATATTTAATTATTATTTATTTATTTATTAACTGAGTTATTAATATTTCATCAG
>JAIPRK010000130.1:51198-179150 GCA_025469195.1 Chaitophorus viminalis
AAGCGAAATGTTCCAGTCACGACTCACTTTATACAATGTAGGTTTATCAATTGTTAATATAACTAGAAAAATAATACTTAATACTGATAAAATAATAATAACTCAGTTGTACATATTTTAATATATTAAATAGGTATATTTGATTTTACATTTTATAATTTTAAAATTAATTTGACGGGGAAACGTCTGACGGGGAAGTGTCAGACGGGGATGTGACCATAAACCTTGAATTCATCTTTTTTTTGAAACAATTTTACTAGCAGGTTGTAACCTACATTACGCCAATACCCAGATATAACAGATGTAATACATTTTGACTAAGCTAATATTTATCACAGTTTCAAATTCAAGTGAACAAGACTAATAATACATTATTTAGTATTATGATAATTTCTAGAAAAATAAAAAAATATTCGAGTTGTAAAGTTTTTCGAGTTATCGGAGTTCGAATCGTTGTGACTCGACTGTATTATAATATACGTATTATCATTGATTATAAATCCTATTATTTATAATCAATGGTATTATGTATTTAAACGCGTAATATGTTTTCCGATAGAAAAAATAAAAATTGAACGTCCAAAACTCACGCATCGAGGAATGCATAATTATTCGCAAACGAATACGAAATAGTCGTCGAGTCTTCCATATGCATAATATACTATACATTATTACATACCTCGCGTCTCGTGTTTACAGTAATAATTATATAGCGTATACAATATACACATGTTGTATGCTATGTGTGCGCGCGCTTATGTGTACGTGTGCAGAGTGTGTGCAAACAATATGCACACATGTACGCAGGAATGCCGTTAAAAACCACACGTGATTGTGCCAAACAATAAGCGAAAAATGGCGTTTTATATATAATATTAATTGTTATAATGTATACGACGGCATCATCACGTATATAGGTATATACATATTATATATAAATATAAATATGATGCGGTAGTCAGAGTCGCGCACTGTCATCACGCGCGTCACAATGCCAAAAACTTGGCTTCCGATCGGCTTCACTGTACATAATATAGTATTTGTATATACTATATACACCGCGATACTATGTGCACAACCGTGTGTAGCGCGTGTGTTTATTATTGTTTTCGTGTATTGTCTACGTACGCCGCACATGTTATTGGTAAAAAGCCGCGATGATGCCTCAGGTGGTTATGATTTCTCGCGAATAATATAGTCCCCGTCCGTCTCCGATAGTATAGTTACACCGTCTCACTCTCTCTCTCTCTCTCTCTCTCTTTAATATAACCGTCTCCGTCATCCATCTCTCACCCGACCACCGATACCCACGGCATCGTCATAATATGTATGATAGGTACATTACCGCGTGTTCGCGCATACAATATTGCGTGTGTGTACAGCATAATATAACATAAACGCGACGACGACGACGGTATGTACACGAATATTGTCCGTGTATATATATAATAATATTATATATGTGACGTGCGCGCGTCGGTTAGACGGTCATAGACCGTTTTGTCTTGTCCAGGGTCGAGGACCTCTCCGACGACTTCTCCGACTCCGACCGACAGACCGACCGACCGTCGACGACGACATATGCACCATAGTAATACGTATTAAATATACTACCCATAAGTCATATACTCGTGTGAGCTCGTGTGAGCACGTGTGCGTGCGTGTGTGTGTTTGTGTGTGCGTGTGTACGTACGTGTAAGTATGTAAATATGTGTGTATGTATGTGTGTGTGTGTGCGTGTGTGTGCGTGCACGTATAATAGTATGGCTACGGTGTCGTGTTAGATACATATACACACGAGTCGCGTTTGGCTCTAGGCACTTGGGTCTCGGCGGGAAACGGCGAAGAGAGGCGAGAGAAGCGCACAAATTAGACGCGTTTCTTTCCGAGTCGTCTCGACGCGCCGGCGTATATTATCTGCATAATATCATAACGTTCGCGTGCGCGCCGGCTGGCTATACACTAATAATCGCGAGATCCGAGTTCGCGATGATGATAATGATGATAATAATAATAATTACGGTACGATTGGATAGGGGCCGGGCGACGATATGAAGCGTTGGCGTATAATTTTTAGCGAACATATTTTATTTTTTCTTTCCCCCGTCCAATAATAATATAATATAATATAATATAGCCGTCTATTATTCCGCGACTTTCTCCGCTCTGACTCATCCCGCGAACACACAAAATAGTTTGTCAACTTCTATTCAACAATCTGCTATATTACATACATATGCGTGTACATTAGGTCATACATTATTATAGATATGTATACACAAATACCATACACGACCTCGTCTAAGATGTTTCGCGACGTGCAGCGTACGACCGAATAATATAAGTAATACATAAAAAAAACCGACATGGCTTAAAAACTGCAGTAGTTATGGGCGCAACGACCAACGATATAATTTTGTGCATCGATATCGTTCCGAATTTTCCGATATGGTATCGCGATATTATAAGTTGTGCGATATCGACTGGGCCTGATTTACCAATAGGCTGAGTATAGGCTACACCTTAGGGCGCCAATCAGTTAATGTTAATTCAGGGGCGCCGCAAAATATTTTTTTATGAACGTAGAAGCCGTGAATTAACCCAAGCATACAGGTGACAAACTCTTAAATCAAGCCCTGGATATCGATATCGTATCCAAAATACATATTTTAAATATTACTTACTCAGTACCTACTTATTAATAATTATTAGTTCAAAAATTTGCTTTACCAAGCTAATTGAGATAAGAAAGATATACTAATTACATTCAGTTAAATTTATAAATTAATTATTTAATTTGAATTAATAAATTAAATTATAATTAAAATTTTATATAAAAAATGTAAAAATAAATATACCTATATCCCGATAAATCGTGCAATATCGCATCGATTTATCGAAATTGTTGCCCATCACTAGTAAATAGTAACATTGATTATAAATACTAGTAACTATCATACATTATATAATATTATGAATGCGAGCTTCGATGTAACGACCACGGCCGATGTCCAATCAATATTAGATATCTCGAATTGCGTTTTCTCGTGTTCACATGATGTTTGCTTACATTCGACAAAACGATAAAATTGCAGAAGTCAAAAATTGTCGGATATTAATTTAAAACGAAAATAAATAACTTTAATGAATTCAAGAGTATATAATAATATTATTATATTTCTATTGGTATGAATGTTTTCGAAATTAACCACAACGGCACAACAATATTATATTATAATGTCATAATATATTCACAACGGATTTGCAAATGTATATAATATATATGTATACATACGTTTATAAAACAACTCGCATCACAATCATAATATTATACTATTGTACGAAATACGCCCATTCGACATGAAATTCGTAAAATATATAGTTCGAAGTACACTGAAATTTGGCACACCCATAATAATACTGTAACCGATTGTTGGTCTAGGGAGTTTTCTATGCGATGATGTTATTGCAGCGGTACAATCAAAATCCCAATCACGTATAGACGTATATATTATTTAATACCTGTGCATATATTATAGTGTTATAGAATATTGGCAAACGGGCACGGATACAACGGCGATAAAATATGAAATAATCAAACGCTATATCCGCGCGGATATAATTACACATGCAAACATCATGTTATAGGGTTTAATTTGCTATAGAATGGTATCGCGTAGAAGTGTAAAAAAATGCGCATGGTGCCGTGCACGCGGGTCGCTTATACGGTATGTATATATAATATACATACACCGGAGGGCGATTTATTTTCCTCCAATGTCTTGAAATCACCAATTAAACTGCCGCGCATCCGTGCACGCGGCGGCGATAGTAACTTATACATATTATAACGTACGTAGGTACAGATGCAGTACACGCGGTCAGGGACGGTGCGCACTAACGAGGTGTCAAGAAAAAATATTTAAAAAACGCTTTACGCGCAGTTGTATATAAAATAATCATTCTCGAGTCAGATATTTTGTCAACATTGTAATATAATATGTATCATAATCAGTGGTGGCGTGACATATTTTTCCTATGAAGCAACTACCTTAAATAAGTACCCACCCACCAATTTCTGTAACGTAGGGTACCTAATATTTACTTTGTAGGTATGTCATATGTGAGTATAAATTATAAATTAGTCTGTCTGTCTAAGTCGTGGAGACTGGAGTCCACCTTGCTGGAGTCATTGCCCATTGGGATACCAACTCCCATTTTAGCATGAGATGGCCGCCTCATAAATTAGCTATTCACGCCCCGCCACTGATCATAATACTGTAATTGTGCTGGCACACGACAGTTTTTTTATCAGTTCTATCTAAACATAAATCTAAATATTAAAAAATATCGAAACAATAAACCGAACATTATATTACTAAATAGTTGAAAGCAACGGAACGTTGTGTTTGTTTATTATATTTATAATACTATGATTATTATTATTATTATAATTATTACTGTACACGCGCACATAGTAAATAATATATTATTATAACAAGCGAAACGAACAATCAGACCGTCTGGAACACGGTGCCACGCGATGGCGTCGTCCTGGGGCAGTCCAATTCGATTACACGACGACGGGTTAAATGATCAACCGATATGGTGACGTTACGGGGAAGAAAAAAGGCTTTTGTACATAAAAACTGCTAAAGGTTTTCAATTGTCTCCGCATTACAATAGCGGCGCCTGCGAAGTGATATACCCTTGCACGGGATATGTAGTGTACGTGTTTATTCATGAAAACACTATAATATGATATGTACATGTAAAAAGCTATTATACGTCGGCACACACATGGACACGGCCCACCATCGCCGCCGCTGCAGGTAACAGTGTAACATCAGACCGAATGCGCATCCTGCAGTGTACATGTTATATGTGATGTATACGTATAGAGCAATGATAGTTTTCGGAATGTCGTTTGATCCCGTCCGATAACCCTAATGGGTTGTATTTTCAGGTGTTCCGATTTATCATTATCGACTTATTACTACATTATATTATTATATACCAATTACAGTGTATATTACAATCATGTATACACGTGAAAAGGAGCCTATGGTACCTATATATATATATATATATATGTACTCTGCAAGTGATGTATATGCGATAAGAATAAAACATATTATATAAATTATTACCTGTATGTATTCTTTGGTGCGCTTTTAGGTGAGAGCTTTTAGTGTATCCCTTGTTGCAACCTATAAAATCAAACCATACAACCACGGTATTAGTGTCAAACAGATGATGATGTAGAAGCATTTCGATGATATTATAATTATAGTATTTAGTGTTTATAGTGCGCGCGCATCATAAATCACGTACTTATAATATACCCATTTTATGTATACGCGTAAAATACATTTCATATATCATTTGAATCGGTGTTCCCCATTTGCGCAAAAACAAAAAAATTAATTCATGTTGGGTACAGCCCATTTGCGCCAAAATAAAAAAGGTATGTTTTTCCAACAGCTTATTTGCGCCAAATTTACCAGTGTAAACATTTTAAATTAACGACTTGGTTAATTCTTATATTTTAAAGACGTATTTAAAACGTATGTCTGTAACGTTTATAATAAAGTTATTTTTATAAGTCTATAGATTTTAAAGCTTTGTATATTATTGCATCAAAATATAAACAAACTAGTTTTATATCAGTTTTATTATGTTGTACGAGGTTTAAACGATTTACATTTCACTACTTCTAAAAACGAAGATTTTTTTTATTAAATTTATTACTGACAAATTATCTAATATATGATTATATTTACATGCCACGAAAATTTAAAATCTATAGACTTATGCCCATTTGAATAAATTCATTATTACCGCCGAAATTGCAATGATGGGTCCGTCTCCTCTCCAGGTCCGGGTTGTTCCGTCTGTTGAACTTCATTGCCCTCTGGACGGCGCTGCGGGGCGCTGGATACGGCGGCGGAGGCGTCCGACGTTTACCGGGCGAACCGGGCTCGGAGATAGGAGGCGTCATGGGTGCCGCCCGCGGGAAGTAACCGTGGTGGTGGTGATGCTGCTGGTGATGGTGGTCGTGGTGATGATAGTGCACGTGCAGGTACGACGGCGTGTACAGCCCCGGGCTGGCGACCGACTGGTACTCCGGGCTGCCGGCGTCCGAGGCTTCCACTTTGACGTGGGTCACCTGCAGCGACTGGTCCTCGAGCGCGGAGAACATGTGCGGGTCCACCACGTCGTTCATCTCGAACCAAGGCGGCGGCTCTTGGGACTCGTCCGGATGATGGCCGTTCAGACCCGAGTCGCCGCCGGCCCGGGACACTATACCGGGCGACTCGAAAAAGTCGCACATGACCGGCTCGTTTCTAGACTTGATCGCTGCATTGTTGTGTTGGTCCTCTACCATAAGACCTTGTAGCATCGAATCAAAGTCAGGCGTCTGAAAAGTAAAAACCATGCATATAATTATTATAATATATAATAATACTATAGTACAATCATTATGCATATATACGAGTTGAAATGTATATACTATACTTATAAATATATATACGTATATATCATAAGGATATGCATGCAAATGTAATATACAGATTAAAAACGTAGGTACCTAAAGCGAAATGAAAAAGCTTATTTTTATATAATATATAACAGTGTTCAAATACATATGGTACATAACTATGTATATGATACTGATATAAAATATACTCCAAAAATATGTATTATCTAACTATATATGCACGTATACCCACATATTGAAAAGAAAAAACCGCTAATTGTATCGAAGATATTACAAATTTTAACTAAATGTGACAAATATACAAATAATTATAATATATTTAAATTCTATTTAAGCATATATATATACTACCTGTGCTTAATTTTAATTTCTATACGTTGCGAAAACACGTGATTTTGAAATATTCATCGCAGTATAACTATAGGTATACTTGATATAAAATTGACAATATAAATATAAATTACATTTACACGTATTAATCGGGATATTTATACAAATCGTTTGATAATCATATAGAAGTAGTAATAAAACTACATAAATATTTAACTAACCATTATTATTGATCGTTAAATTTATTAAGAATTTGAGTCTATTTACGAAAAATTATAATACATATTTATGTAATAAAATAATATGTAATATTATGATCATTGCGGAGTGAGCGAGTGGCGCGATACCTGGCGTTTAAGTCTCCGCGTCAAATCCACGAGGTTTATACCTAATTATACTATATATAAAATAGATATATAATACGGTATTTTTTATATCTTATATATAATCTCTCTGAACAAATAATCAAATTAAACGCCGTATATTTCGTTTAAATTAGGTACTATACGTTTATAATAAGTATATAATATAATATTTAATCTCTACACAGAAACCACTCTCTCGGGTGGTACGTGCATACAACATATACGTATATACCTATTGCGGGTTTCGTTGCGTTTGGTTTTTATAGGACCGTAAGACGATAAACCGAAACTCCGTGATGTGCGCGCACACACACACATACACACACACACACACTACGCGAACGCCGTACATGTTAAAATAGAAAAACACGGAAATGTTTTTTGGCAACGCGCAGCATTTAGGTCTGATACGTACACCTGACGGCGGCGGCGACCGGATCGTAGTCGAGCGTGGGCTGCGTCTTAATGGGCTCCGGATATGTTTATGGCGATTGCAGGAGAACCGAGACACATGGTCGTAAATACAACTCGATATTTCGGCAATCCGAAGAGCCGGCCGGGATATACCGCGTGTATACCTTGTACATTCGTTCCCCCTCCTTCTCCTCAATGCCTTTATTATTTTATTTTTTATTTATTCTATTAATCACGCGTCCGCGATGAATGCGCGAGAATATTACACGAACGACCGACAATCTACACTGCACACCGCCGCCGTAGTCAATAATGTTTGTATAATAATATATAATATAATATACGCGTATATTATATATTATACTGCATATTATAATAAGCCAACCTTATTATGCTACTCATATGGACATTGCCACGTCGAATACGAGGAAAACGCGTTGATCAAAGACAGGAAAAAAAACTGAACGAATCGTGAACCTAAATTTTAGACGCACACGCGTAGCAACAATATTATTTATTTATTTATTTAATATTTCAACAATCCAAAGGGTTAATAATAAATGCATTATTTTGTTGGAGTATTAAAATACTACTATAAAGCATAGATTACAAAAGGGATTGTTACAAATGCTGTTACTAACAACTAACAACTAATATTCACATTGCTCATTGTAGACGCGCAGTGTGAGAGACTACATCGATATAGTATGTGTGTTATGTTATGGTATGTACACCCATTGTCCTGCCGGGCACCCGTGATAACCCATTTGCCGGTGGTGTGTGTCTGAGTAAAGGTTAATTATAATTTTTTTTTTTCATTCATTATCGACAGTGAATTGTCAACAGTATATACGCATGATGGTATGTATAATATATACAACAATATATGTTTTATAAATATAATAATATACTTAATATTAGTTAACATAGAACGCGATCGGCTTTTTTCCACGTCACTAGCTGTTGACGTATAATATAGTACAACCGTTTATCATAAGCGACAAGCCATGTGATTTATATTTGCGCATGAATCTATAAAACAGTACATGAAATGATGTTTTATCGCTGTGAGTGGGGATGGTCATGCTAGTATTTTGTCCGAAAAGTCACACTCGGTCGAGTGAAGAGTATACTGCAAAACGGCAATTTTCTAACGATTATGGTTGTCATTAAGGAAAATCGTTGTTTGTACAGGGAAGCGGTGCATTTTATTCGTTTGTGTTGTGCGCGTAAGACATATCCATGTTTGCCAACGAGTCCATTATGTGTGTAACGGATAAACGTGGATATTTGCCTGCCGCATTATGAAATAATGTAATTCGTCTCGTATCCGAACTGCATATAACATTATGACGTATACATCTGACTCATTATAAACATGCATAATATTATGTTGTTATATATTATCTGTGCCATTGAGCAAGGCTATTCCGTAGCCTGGTGCGCGAATAACGAATGCGTTATACACGCGTTTTCGGATGTATAATAATAATGCGTTTTAAGCATCTCTCTGGATGTGGACACCCACCCGCCCGCAGTAAAAACCGGCGACGGAAACGCGACATCAACTCGAAAAAATAAATTTATTTTCTGTACCACGTCAGTCACGACAATAAATAAACATACTGCCGTACCTCTATACGCATATACGTATTATTGTACGAGTATAAGTATAATAAACCACCTATAATCATAGGTTATTATCTGACATGATTTGATATATTTCAATTAAAGAAACGTGTCGCGATGAATTTATTTTCTCGTATAAAATGTCCATACTGCGTACGTGTGCACGGCATGTATACATTATTAATAACATTGCACACAAATTAGAATACGAAAACAAACACGCGCGCGTAAAACTTGATTATATTGACAAATAAATGGTTATTACGTTTAAAGAACTTATATAAAATGCGTGTAATGACAATTTTTCGCATATAAATCGTTAGAAATACATAATATAACATAAAAATCGACGTCGAATATAATAGTATAAATAATATGCATGTACAGTATGCGCGCGTGTGTGTGTATGTGTGTGTGTGTGTGTGTGTGTGTGTGTGTGTGTGTGGGTGTGTGTGTGTGTGTGTGTGTGTGTGTGTGTAAACAAAACAGTATTATATAATATAATACAATGCGTATATATATTTACTTGTTATGATATATTATATCTCTTGTCATTATCGGAATGTATAATTACTTAAACGTTGTAGTTTTATTATTTTTATTTATTGTGTTTGCTTAACTTTATGCGCCCACTTGCGCTATATTTAAGTTCACAATTCTATTTGATTAAGAACACATAATCTTGTACCGGTACAGTATCTATACACATTCTACACTGCACAGTTCTAGTGCGCGCATGAGATACGAGTACGCGTCGTGCAGCGGCGTAGCACTCGACGACGTTCTATAGTCAATAAATCTATCGGCCTCGCGCTGCAATATATACTGGCTATGGTATAATATAATATACGGTCGTCGAATGCTTAGGTATTGCTAATACTATACTTGGCACGAACCACGTAGTATTATAATAATTTATCTAGTGTATACGATTTTTACGGCGCATTACGATTTTATAAAGTCGTACAATGCACGCGTCGAACAATAGTGTCATTTGTTACCGCGGCGGTGCAGTGCGAGTAAACATATTGTATTTCAGATTTTAGTCATCGCACGCGGAGACGTCCTATTATTATTATACAACTTACGGTGTACGCACATCAAGACCGCGCTGTAGCGAACGGAAAAATACGTACTGCGTGCGGTGGCACCACTAAAACAGAATTTTACTTTGGAGGGAGAGGCTAAAAAAAAAAAAATTAAAAAATGTAATTCACTACTATTATAAAACCTTTAATTATCTATATGCAGTATAATACTAATCGTTTATTCAGTACAATTATCGGTTTGTTTTATTGCGAAATATATACCTTTGAAATAAAGTATTTTATTTACACACTTATTATGTATACAATATATATATATATAAAGTAATATAAAAAAAAATGATATCACCAAGGAAATAGCCGCGAGAATTCAAGCGAGGAACAGGACTTATTATGGTCTGGAGAAACTATTAAGTTCTAAATCATTATCAAGAAAGTTAAAGAGATGTTTGTATACTAGTCTAATACGGTCAGTGATATTGTACGGATCGAAAATCTAGGCACTAAGGAAATCAGATGAGAATAAGTTCTTAATACTAGAAAGAAAAATATTAAAAAAGATCTTTGGTCCAATAAAAGATAACATCACAGGAGAGTGGAGAAGAAGCAAAAATATAGAGCTACAAGAAATTTTTAATGAAAATAACATAGTAGAGACGATCAAGAAAAAAAGGTTACGGTTGGCAGGACATGCAATGCGAAGCCAGAACTCTTTACTAAGAATGGTTTTAGAACAGAATCCAGTAGGAAAAAGGCCCTTGAGAAGATCAAGATTGAAATAGAAAGATCTAGTTAAGAGAGATGTAGAAGACTTAGGAGGCGGAGCAAACTGGAAGGATTTGGCGATGAATAGAGATGTCTAGAGAATTAGTTGTGAGACGGGATGGTCCTTTCGGCCGATTAACCCAAGAAGAAGAAGAAGAAAATAACGTATTATATAAGGTTATATAACTATAATATAACTATAAAGGATCACAATTATTGATGGGCACGTTCGGGTGAATCCCTTAATCCCTCTGAATACCATATTATAACCGTCTACGTGTAAATCCGTGAACGGGAAAAACGAACTTTAAACACCCTGTATAGAAGTATAAACGAATTACAGGTTTAACGCATTGGCCAGTCTAGTGCGTACATACCTGTATATAGTACAGTATAAACTTATTATTTTCTCTCCATCTATCCGTTGCGTTATATGCTATTACACACGCGCGTACCCACCACCACGGTTTGTGATGCAAGACAAAATGTTATAATTGTGGCGCGCAAAACGCGCAACCTCCAGAGGTCCGCGCGGCTTATCATATAGGCAGTCCACCTCTCGTGTCTGATTGATGGCGTTTTAATGAAGTGTCCCGCAGTACACGGTAGAACGTTCGGCTGGTACAAGGAGTCGTTAACGCGCGTACCTACATACATATACAACCTCGAACTTGACGTGAACACGCGCATGACATGACGTGTACCGTGCCATTGTATTTAATGCGGTTGACCCATTCACTTTGCACCATATTTCCCGAGGTCTGATGTTGCGTAAAAAAAAAAAAAAATCAAATCGCACATAATCGATACGTGTAATTAAGTCTCTAGTTTTGTCCTGGCAGCGCACCGCACCAAGTCAAACATTCCACGATCTATATACCCCAGACTATTTCGAAAACACGTCTCGAAGTTGAAAGACGTACTAAGTACAAACGGTAACGAGAAATACATTAGGTGTAATAAATCTGTATAATATTATACGTATGATAAACTGCACGGCTATAGGTTGCAATGCATTCGGCTATTGTTTTCCAATGTTTTCTACGCGATGCTCTCGTATTGATGTGTACATGTGTATTTATATACTTTTGCACAGTGCCTACAAAAGTTGATTTTGCATTTGTTGAGAATTGTTGACTTCAAGATTACGAAGTTATTTTTTACCGTATTTTAATTATCGTTTCAGGACATTTTATAGCCTTATAGGAACACATTATTAGATCCAGCATTCAAATTTTAAATTTTCTTTTTGTTCACGTGATTTTAAAATATCCTTCGTATCGACATTCTTAAAAATAATATAATCGTTGACCATTATTAAGCATTTTTAAAAAATTTATAAAAGTTTATAAAAGCATTTTTTATGATTTTATATAGGATTAAATTATTCTCAACCATCATATACCAACAGTGACCATAGACGATAGACCTATATCTGCAGACACACACACACACACACACAAGAGCTGCTTATCCAACTGCAACAAACGTCCGAAGACTTTGTGCAGTTTTTGTTATAATATTATGCGTGTGTGCTGCGGGTAAAAGTGTAAAACACACGCGTGTGCGCACGCGCGCAGGAAATCTCGAATAGTCGTTCCGTGTGCATTATAATAATAAAGCTTAATTGTCGGAACAAAATATCTTCGACAGCATGTCCATAGCACACGTATATAATATGTGTATATTGTGCGTGTGTGTGTGTTACTTGCACGCTTCCATGTACCTACACGGTTACACGGCACATACCCAATAATACGACATGTCGCGTACGACGACAGCCGTTCATATATATTTCACGATTATATAATAGTATGTTCCCTTTTTCTCCTTGTCTTTTCCTCTTTTCCCCTGCAGCCACCGCAACATCCCTCCGACGTACACGAGATGTACATTATATTATATATTGCAACAACCGCACAACCACCATCGTGTAAAGTCTAACACTTTCCGGACGTGTAGGCATGTATTAACACTATACGCATCTCGCTGCAGACCCGACCGCGTGCCGGTGGTATGTGTGCTTCAACCACGTGAACACGTGTAACACACATACACACACACACACACACACACACACACACACGAACGGATAATATATCCTTTGCGTTAATATGTAAAATGTCGTCGAAACATTATATTATGTCCGACAGGCGTTCCGACACGTACCTACACCGTGTATACGATAATAATTTGCGTCGAAAAAAAAGTTTATCAGATAAACTATAAACTTGTTACTCCGCGTTGCTTATAATATGTGTTTAAACCAGTTTATAATACAAACACGTGTTTAAAGTAAAATTATAACACTTCTATAAAATATTTAGCTAGGTATATAGATCATAATATAATAATAATATCATTATTATTATTATTATTACATCGGAGGTTGAATATCGTTTGATATGTTTTATTACGTTTTTATTTATGAAAATAATATAGGTAATAAGAAATGCACAAAAATGATGTTCGTCGTCGAAGCGAATGCAGGTGAGTTGTGTGTATATATAGACTTATGGTTATGCTAATGTATCAGTGCACGCGAATCAGGTGTTGACTCACCACGACTGAATGAAATTAAAATTAAAATTCGAAGAACATACGGGATGAGTAATGTTTGCAGTGATGTATACCATAATATTATATGAGTCGACTGGATATAGTTCACTCACTAATACGGAAAGGAAACGTATATTCGTGGTATACCTACGTATGAAAAAAAAAAACCGAGTGAATTAATTTGCACTCGAGTTTCACGCTAATTGTTTTCGGTTTATTTTTTAACATATTTTCCGTGATATTTATCAAGTACCCGGGGTGTTTTGACAACGATACATCATCGAACCAAAATGTTTGCCCTTTTATCAAAGTTAAAATAAAAAACAACCTGTAATTTTCGTTACTGTTATTCGCAATATTGTGTCTATAAATTTCGTTTCTTATAGGTATCGAAAACCGGTCCGCGTGATGGAGTCGTCGGATTACCTAATTTCCTGTTATTAACTCCGCTCAGCCGGTCGTTTAACAATCACATATATTGCGCACGAATTGATACACTGCACACTGATAGGCCTTGAGTAGAGAATGAATAAAATAAAAAAATAAATAAATAACGACGTCCGTTTTTGGAATCGGTTTCCCGTTCGTTGTATCCGTTTTCAAATCGAATTCAAATACGTATAATTATATTATTCGTGAATCACCGGCTGGGAGATAATATTCTGTAAACATCGTATAAATATATTATATTGTACGATATTTACGACGATGCACCTCTTTAAGCAATCGAATAGGGAACAATAATAACAATTGTTCCGATAAAACACTGTACAGTGAAAAATAATACGTTGGATGGATTTTTATTAATAAAAAATCTGTAATTATCAAACAGTGTATACTACTAATCCCTACCAATGCCCACAGCGATCGGCCGGGGAAAAACTTTTGACTTTGATCGTTGCAACAAGTGTAGCCTGTGCGGCTGTGCATAATATTATCACGTTATAATATTGAAAATTAAAAATATAAATAAAACCTGCCGAAATATTTTACTCCGTATACGCATTTTCCATCTACGTGTATTTATTTATCACGGAACACGCGAACGTGAACGATGGCGATTTCGACGTAGGTATACACACGCGTATAATATATAGCGTGTAATATTTTCAACAAAAACATTGTAAGCAAAAAAATATTTGAATATTAAAAACGCAGGATCGGACTGGCTAGCACGTCCTCCGGGTGATGATGTCGATCCATCAGAATTATATACGGGTTAACGTACTGATTAGGTTTATATAGATGCTTTTATTTGTAACTCGAGGCGTGTTTAGATTATTTTTAAATAGTTTTAATAACTAATAATTCATAATTTACGTTATTTATCATGTACGGTATCCAGAGAGTTATTACACGTTTTTACTACCGGGGCCACTGCGCGCTATCCTCGCTTAAAAGGCTGGCCGTTGTCTGCGGACGGTGGTGGTATTACGACGAGATAATAGATTCACCCGAAGGACTGGAAATCGCTGTTAAGGCGAGATTGGAAAATATATAACCACTATTCATAGAGCGAGTATCATAATACGGTGTAGTTTATATTATTTAAATCACGCTGTTTTCGGTAATAAGAATTCATAGTTTTCTTGTGGAATTAATAAAAAATAAAACGTGTTGTAGGTATGATGTTATAATAGCAGTGTTTTTTTAGCGATTAATGGTAAAATAATACATTACACCATCCGATACAATATAAAAGTAGTAATTTATCTATCAAAAATAGTTATATACGCGGTGCAGCAGTATAAATTGTATGAAACAAGTTTCACAACAATAAAAGTTAAAATATAGAGAGGGGGAGGGACATAAAAATTAATACGAACACGAAAAAAAACCATTCAGAACATATAATATGTATATTTATATACATGGAGCGCATGCCATTTTTCTCGTGTGTTGTTTCATGTCAATTCATCGCTCATTCATCACAACGTGTTCTCGCCGAAATGGCGTGCAGCGATTATTACTATTAAATTACATTTTAAGGCCCATTGCGCGTAGGATTTTAAATGTGTACACAACGGGCCTACATATTACACACATGTTATAATAATCTACGACCACGTGGTGTCCTGCGTGCGTATATTATATGACCGTGATATGTACATGAATGCGTTTAGGTGCGTACATTATATTGTATAATAATATTTCGTAGGCATACTTTGTCGAGTCGGGCATTTTAGTTGACACCAATCACGAGCTGGACATATATATATTATGTAAAAAAAATTTAAATAACATTTTTATATTATTATTTGAAATTGTATTTTCTTATTAATCATGTCTATAAATTATTATTTCTATCAGTGGTTCTCAAACTGTGGATCGTGAGTCAATATTTTGTGGGACGTGAACAATTTTTTGAATTATATAGATTCCAAGAAATCTATGTTCCATTATAATTCACTTATATTATTATAGTAATAAAGTACCAAAAATTACGACGGGTTTTAAAATTATAATTCATAATAAGTCGTGTGTTTATTTTACTCAACTACTTTTTGAATATAGTGAAACCATTTAGGTCATGAAAAATTTTTCGTAGAAAAATTGGGTCGTGGTGCTAAAAAAAATGAGAACCACTGATTTATATATTATGTCAATATTCTACATTAATTAAGTTGTCGTTTGTGCCCAGTGCAGTTCCATGACGATATCAAGGACCTTGCACCATAGGTGAATATCGGGGGGGGGGCTTAGGGGGACTTAGCTCCCTAAATAATTGAATAGCCCCCTAAATCGAAACCTTATTTGAAATGTTATTCGTTATTTTTATAATCATCATTTTACATTGTATATCAACTATTAAGGCCCCCTAAAAATTTAACCAAATATCCGCCTGTGCCTAACACACAACAACGTTTTCAAAAGTTAAAATCTATATAAATGTTTTATTTATGTATATATTATTGGGTTGTGATTTATACAAGCGTGCGTAATTTTATTGGTACCTAATATAAATCTAGGATATTATAAGGATATTTCGTTTTTTGTCATTTATACCTAGTTAGTAAATCGTAAACAGGTGTTATTATAGAGTTGCACAAAAATCAAATCCTTTAACCCTTTGCTCCTATGTATGTAGCCATATTAAAGATGTATAATGTATATAGTAAGACGCCTGATTTGAACACACTCCTACGACATTATGACATACACGCACTGCTGTAGAATATCCGAATACGGAATCATGCCAGTTGTACCTTTATTATACATATATATTTTATATAACATATTAATCCCGCGCGGACGGAAGGGGGTTAAAATAAAACCGCTGAAAACAATGATGGAATGTCACGTCGACCGTTTAGATATATGGTTTCCTGTTGCACGGCAGCCCGCGGAGACCTTTATTCCTTACGCGTATACGTATAGGTATCTTGCAGCGCGTATATTATGCAACTATTATTAACTATTATAATATATATATGGACGATGTCGATCGCGGGGAAGCCAACGCGTGCGAAACTCGCGTAATTTAACGATGGGGGGGGGGGGGGTGGGCCGGGTGGAGAGGAGGTAAAGCTGACGAGAGAATTGTTTTTTTCGTGTTTTTTTTTTTTTTTTTCTCCGCCGACGTGCACAAGCCGCAAACCGTTGCGGGATACGACATTTTGCTGCGTGGCTTGCGTATGTGCGAACGATTTTATCGGTGTACGGTGTTCGCCGCCGTGCGAAAAGCCACACGACTAATATGTGGTATATGGAACTAGGACGACGGTATGACGCTGCGCCAAAGTGCAACCGAGCCAAAGTGACAAGGGGAACACGCGGTTAAAAGTCAATAGCTTGATTAAATCGCGGTCTGCGCGTAACCTGTTTGAGAAAAATAAAAATAAAAACTTACACTCCCGGTGATAAATGCAAATTGCCGCATAATTGCAGAAAATTTTTATATTATGTACATAATACGTAAACCGTCGTCGTAGACCGGAGAGTTAAGACTGTAAAACATTTCGTGACCGCTCAACAACAACAACCACGGTAACGTGCAACAATACGTAGAACAAATCGAGAACAATGTTATAGAACGTAATGTTTCCACAGAACAATCGATTGTCTTGCGATGATTGTCACTCAATTCCGTTTTCACTAGGTATATGAGAAGTATAGGAATGTGCTCTGCGACGAATAAATTAAATCGATATTTTAGATTACTTATATCATTAAAAATATGATTGACGAATTTTTCTAATATCTATATTTATCAGGATCCTATAATTAAGTATAATGTACAATTATTAAAATAATATTAAGAGATCGACCTGCACAACATGATTTTTGTGCAATTCATTATAAATGATTGTTTAGTATATACAAGATCTAATACGTCTTGTGTTATATTTGAATAATACAACAATAACAATTGAAAAACTAATTATTAATTAAGTACATGTATACTATATAAGTGGACGCTACAACACAGGTACACGCGCGCAGAACAAGCCTGTTCCAGTGGGATAACAATAAACTCGTTTACAATAATAATTATTAATGAGATAATGGTAATGAAACTGGTAGGTTTTATTGTTACAGAAACTTAAACACTTCCCATTACAGAGATCGCTGTAAAAAATGATTTCTTTCTTATTCATGCATTCCTCGACCACTTATTATCTTGACAATAAATTTTAATATACGTTGCAGTTATGAATACTATTAAATATTATTTGATGTTTAAAACGTTTACAGTGACGGTTAATACGTATTCTTCTTCACGTTCACAAGCTTAATACATGAATAATTAAATTCGAATATTTAAGTAACAAATTTTAAAATATTCCAATGTATTTGTATTAAAATCATTATTTCCTTTGAAAATGTTTGATACTACGGACCACACGTTTTGGTGCAATGACTCCATACGTTAACGCCGTTGTACCTACATCGAAATTATTGCATTGTGTGCAAAATTTTATCTATTATCCTTATCACAAACACCACAAATATTCCTCTTATCAAAGTATACATCTTTGATCCTTTTAATCATATTTTGTACGCACAAATAAAAATTATATAATGAAAATTGAATTTAATGTTCATCTGTTTAGGTAATATATTCCAATATTTCATAACGTCCGCATAATGTATATTATATTACATTGTACTACTATATATATTATATAGTGGGCTGTCAATTAATTTTGAAAACCACAAATGTTTAAATTATTTTCAGTACTAGCAATCGTAAATTTTACCTCTAAGTATATTCAGTTTGAAAAAAATGATGAGTTTATTAATCAATTATAGACTATAGTGCCTTGCGTGAAACCAGTTTTTAAATACATCGATCTATGTGATTATCTATATAATCAAATGTAGGTACTTCGAATATATTATCTATTTTCGGGTCAACGATTGATTGAAAAACCCCTATTTGTCGAAAACGTAAACTATAACCGCTTTAAAACAAAAACGAAATAGTAAAAAGGTAAAAACCATGCTGTTAAAATTTCCAAAACTACGAGCTATCAAAACTGGTTTAAAATTTTAAATCTATATACGCATTAACCAACCATCGTAATATAATAATATACTCCATCATTTTGTCACTGAGAAACGTTACATCACAAAATTATAAAAATAAACCGACAGTAAGAATATTAAAAACCGAAAAAAAAAAGTAACACGCTAAAATATTGTAAATTTAAATGCAAATATTTCTAGTTGAATAATATAATATTATTATGTAGCTGTATAACTTGACAGTTATTGACAATTTAGTTTCCGTGAAACATGATTTAAAATAAACATGTAACTCTTACGGATGTAGGTATACTGCAATAAAATTAGTAAACGTTTTTTTTTTCGCCAAAGAAGGCGAGTGAGAAGACGAAAAAGAAAAAAGAGAGATGTAAAGGAAATGTCGTAATTCATACCGAGATCGGAACTTTAAGACAATCGGACGTTTTGACATTTGGGGCGTTATCCATTGTGTCTGCTCGACACACAATAACACACGTAATTACACGATTATTGCACCATTTTTGTGTCCTTATTGTTGTCATGTCTTAGGATTTTGTTTTCATTATTATTGTAACTCCTCTCGCGGTCTAACCCACGAACGAAAACAATTTTATTTATTTATTTTTTATCATTATTATTATTATTATTATTATTATTATTCCTTCGAACCCACGCTCGCGCTGTATACGAGTTCATTGTTCCCCTGGACACATATTATACATAATATAAATATTCGTCAGATGTACCGTGTCTTGCAAGTATACATATACGTACGTAACACACGATATACGTGATATACGTGATTACACTTGTATATACCTAGAGTCTAGACCGGATTGAATTTGGCATGCCGTTGCGTAGTTTTGATATTATGGATTTTTTTAGTGAACCAAGCTCGGAATCTGGAGTGCAGAGTGCTGAATTGAATGAGATGTGTTCTAATATTTATTTACTTTCACGGTACAATTTTAAATTTTGTTATTAATTATGATTATAAATAAAATATGTGTCATGTTTCTCGTTTTAATCATAATCATCTAGCTGTTTTAAAACGGCTGAGCAACTTAATAAACTTAATAGACTTAATAAAATTCATCTGAACTTTATTTAAAACAAGAATGATATTAAGATGTTGTCTCAGAAGCAATATATAATAACAATGGCAATGAAGAATGCCTTAGCTACATTTTTTAAACATATTGTAATATATTACATTTTACCTAAAATCATGTTCCTATATCAATTGTTTTGTATTTTCTAAGATTGTGAATAAGTATAGTGACCAAAATAAGCATGTGCGATTTAATAATTTGTTTTGGTGTAATATTATGTTGAAGTAATGAAAACTTATTTTTTTATGTTTTTTTTTTTATATATGAAAATAAATAAAACATTTTATTATTAAAATGATTTTTAATTTTAATGGTATTGAAGTAGTATAAAAGGAGTGGGGGCGTAACCCCCAGGTATATGTATCATCTCATTATACCCAATAAAATATATAATAATATACATGGACTGAAATAAATCATTATATTCGGGTATTTTCCATGATTATATCAGGACGAACAAGACCCAATTCTATGTGGATATTTTTACTTAATTGAAAACTAATAAAACAAAATACAATAACAGAATAATCGTTTAAAATTTAAACTTGAAATATACACACTCGAGTAGTGCAATTCAATTTATCTGCACTCTACCCTATGCTGGACACTGCGTTAGTATTTAACAAACGTTGAACTGTTTGTAACGTATAATGAAAACCGCAAGCTAGTAGAGGAATATCGGACAAAATTGGAAGCGAAACGTAATCAACATAATCGCACGCAACCGATGATTAATATTTTCCCGAATATTTAACATTTACGTGTAGGTATATATTTTCATATAATATAATATTACATATTTACACGAAGACACAATTAGTTCGACACACGCACGATTGATGTTATATAAACGTACCCTTGCGTTTTAATAGTATTCCGAACCAATACTTAATATATCGATGAAACTTTAGTAATACATTTTTAAAATCAATAGGCGTACGACATTATAATTAGGTATTAATTATTAAGCTAGCAATGCCAATTATAAATAATTACTCTTGTTTATTGCTCTGTGCCTCTGTCTCGGTCCAACTGGAAATAGTATAAAATACACGCGCGCGCGCGCGCGCACACACACACACACACACACACACATTTAGGTGCACAAAAATGTAAGCAATAATGATTTTAAAAAAATATATTTTGTGAGGTCAATGATATCATTGCTATTTTGCCTTATGTTATTCATCAATGTAGTTAGTATCAATATATCGTCGTTTATAATATATATATATATATATACATAATTATATATGTCACCTCGAAGAATAACAATAAGTTAATGTAAAGTGCATTATTATTCATACGCTATGAAAAATATACTATTTATAGTATACTAATTGATTCAAGTATAACAAATACATAAATACAAAGAAAACCTAAAACTAAATCATTTGCACTGGTAAAATGTACCACGCGGTTTTGTATAAAGAATAATAAAACGTAAGATATTACCTAGCCGATGAATATGGAAAATGATAAAATTGAAAATGCGCCAAAACGTAACAACACTATTATGTACCAGTAGTATTACAGTACAAATATAGGACCCTACATTATTGATATTATAATATAATACCTATATGTGTTATGGTATGTGCTACATTGTTTCAAACTCAATCAGCTACTTGCAATGTCATTTGAACATTATCGCTAATGGTATTTATAAAATGTATTATTTATATTTTATGCAATCCTATTATTATATATGGCATAAAAATATTTGACAGCAGTTGCACAGCTATACGGTTGAATCGTTGAACGTGGGCAATCCAAAAAAATCCAATTATGTTTGCTGACCTTAAATAAATGCGATAGGAAAAAAACCTATATTGAGGTACTCGTGTTAGCTACTGTATTTTTTTTTATTATTATTTATTTATTTATTTATTTATTTTCTATTTTTTTTTTTTTTTTTGTTAACACGTAACTATATAGTGGGCGCGTTTCAAAACAACTGGTTAAATTGGACGTTTTGTCCGTAAATAAAATGTTTACACGCCTACAATTCGCATGCGCGCGAAACCCACTTACGACCTCAATTATGTGTGTATATAATATATATATATACATATATATATATATATATTAGGTATATGATAAAACCGACTTTGTGGTGAAACATCATCGCGCGTTTCGTCAAAATAAAAATAGTAATAATCAAAATAATAATAATAACAACAATGTAATTTGTCAAGTGACCCAAGGTTAACGACGAGACTTAAGTTCAAAAACGTTCTTGTGAGGGTGGGTGGGTAGGTAATGGACGTATATGTAGCGCGTACGTTCGCGGTAGGCGATATCAAGTATAACATAATATTATTATTATTACTACTATTAATGTTGTTATATTATTATTGTCACCGCGTCATATTATTTAACTCTATAATATGTAAATTATAATGTGCATGACGAGATGCACGAGAAGCATTCGAACATCCTATGCAACCAGTACAGTGGTAATTCGAAACAGCAAGTAATCGTGACTTATCGCATTCCAAGTGATTGACTCGTGATATTGCCATTTCACGTGTGCGAATCGATCGGTCGAACGTTACAATACGATGAACGTATATAAATATAAGTATATAGCATTATTGTGTATTGTATAAAATTGTTATTATTTATATGCAGATATACAATAAATAATAATATTATTATTATATAATAAACGAATGCGATGTCTGCATTAAAACGACGAGTGTCTGATTTTAACGTTCTTCAAAGCTCTACAATTAATCGCCGTGACGTAATAAAATGTCTACCTGCCTTGTGTTCGATATTAATATAATATATGTTTTATTATTGAGAAAAAAATAATAATAATATAAACAGATGCGGGCGATAATATGCTAATACGGAATAATTTCCGATCGTAAACGTCTCCGTGAAACGCCGGGGCACTCAAAACTCCACCGCCGTGCGGTATCTCAAATTGCGTTTATTCAAATGAATCCGATACGATAATTGTGTCCAATAGGTTTTCATAATTTTTTCGCATATTACGCGGTCCGTTTGAATTTACGATTTAAGCGTTATCTCCACACATTATGCAATTTCTCTTCTGCAGATATAATTTTTTTTTTTTTTACAGCTTCTCTGTACAAATGACCATTGAAATATTCGCATATAGACGTCGTATCTGTACTCTATAAATGTATATTATATAATTTTACACTAGCATATTAATTTTTTTTGAATTTGCAACAACACAGTACGCAAGTATGCACCTAGTCTTCAACGAAACACGTGCACGCAGGTTTACTGATTTTTGTAGACATCTACACGTGCGGTAGCAGAGGCTATGTATGATATTATATATTATTATTAGTATCCCAACACACGAGTGTTGTACATCTTAAACGATGATAGAACATTGCCGAGGAAACCAAAAGGAATAATAATAAGAAAAAAAATATAATAACGTAACTAGTCACCCGGGGCCTCTATAATTATTGCGTTTTTTTTCTCATTTAAATAATCTTCTGGACAAACAATTTTGTGTTTCGACCTTACCATAAAGTGTAATGGACGCCGGATATGCGCGTGCGTTAATTTATTATAACCGTATAGCCAATAGCTATATTATACATCTGTATAATAATAATAACAATCGTGTAAATAATAATACAGTCGTTTGCTCTTTTATCTCGTATATACACTTATCCAACGGTACCAGCATTCATGGTGATATAGGTGACAGCCATAACATGTATGCAGTGTACGCGCGCGCTCTTTGTACATAATATAGGTGCACATATACCTGCATGGATTCGGAGAAACAAGGAAAGCTTATGCGCGAGAGACGGAGATGACTGCATCTCACCGTAAATGTTTAATATATATATATATATATATTATGATCATTTTCAGATTTGAAAAAAAAACTTTTAGGCCCTATAATGCAACGTATCTTGCGTTTGTTGACACATCGGGAGCCTATTAGAACAACGCGTGTACGTTTACTCGTATAGGTGTAATATACGTAATACGTAGACATTATGGTGTGTGTATTTCGCCCAAAATAAAAACGACGTTTATTTGGCTTACCGACGTAGTTTATGGCAGGAGGGTGAATTATGAAACAGGAATAGAGTCACGTCGAGGCAAAAGAAAAACGATTCGGTCCTAAAAATAAAAATAATAACCGGCTGGCAATAAAATAAAAATAATGTAAATACACGTATATATAAGGTCCAGTTATAATTCGAGGTGACTTCCAGTGGCACTTGGCCATTATCATAATTTCTCAACTTTTTTTCCTACTAAAATATTTATAGGTGTAAACAATCGGTTTCGAGTGGCGTGGAGCGACGATAATTTAGACCTGGGAAAAACATATTATAATAATAATACATAGTGTACGTATGTATATGTATATATAATAAACGAAACACTAAAGAAACGAATTTATTGTTTTTTCCCCACTATTATGCTGCGTTGCACCTTGACCCACACGGTAGTAGGTATTATGTTCCGTAAGGAAAACTGGTTAACCATCATGGCATTATATATTATACGTCTAATCTCTTAGAAATGCATAACATAATAATATGAATGTACACATATAAGATTTAAAAAAGTACCAATATTTAATTGAGGGAAAAAAATCAGACTTACCAATATGAATAAACGAAAAAAACAAATAATATTGAAAAATGAGTAATTTAATACACGTTTATATGTTTTTTACACATTACCTACATTTCTATATATTATTATTATTATTGTTATTTGTTGGTCGTTAGAATAATATTAAACTTTTCGTCGACGCGCGTTTTCGTCTTAGGAGAATATATAGTTTTTTTTTTTTTTATCTCATTTTAAATGCCATTGACCGCCCACGACACTTTTTTCTTCGCATCTCCCGAGACCGGTTCCTCTCGCGGAGTTATGCTAAAATTTTTACCACAGTAATTATCCGTCCACACGGCGCGTTATGTTTATTAATAGTCGGCACGGTTGAAAAGCCGGGGGTATTGTTTTCGCTAAGCGCGTGCACGCCACAGGACGCCCACCGTCGGCGTGCGTATACAAGAGAAAAATTATAAATGTATCTAATGTATAAGTATATATATATTACGTGTATTCCGTCTAGGTACACGAGTGCACGAGTGCTATTACAAAGGAAAACGGCTATTTTTTGTTAATTTTTTTCCAAAAAAATCATCAAGGTTTTTACCGTATAAATATATATATACGGTTTTTTTTTTTTTTTGACTAAAAATAATACATAATATACCTATATGTATAATTATAATAATATTTTAACTTGTCAATATATAAACCTGTATAATAATGCATAATATCATATTATTATACGCACGCGTATAGTGAATAGCTTCCTACATATACGTGTACAGTTATAACTATTTTAGGTCATTTGAAATTATATTATAATATATTATACGAGTATATACCTATACGTGCGTGTTAAACGTTAAATCTTACGTGCGCGGTGGTCGGGTTGATTATAGATGCATTATAATATTTGAAAATTATTTTCGATGTATATTACGATCGATGATTTCACTATAGTTACCTATATCGTAGAAATATCACCGCTGTGGATGTATTTATTTATCCGATTGTAAGCTTTTTCGTTAATTACACAATAAAACGTATTCTCACGAACTGAGATAACATCTCTACTTAATATACCATCATCAAGTTTATTTGAATAACTCTATTATAAGATGCTGTATAGCCGTGTACGATAACATATTTACATATCACCATAATATGATAATGATATATTCTCGTATACATGCATACAGTATAGGCACCTATGTAATATACTCGAGTGTAATACGTAAAGATGATAATTTGGTCGATTTGTTCAACATTTTAATCAACAGGTTCGTGTTAATTATAAATCGTAATTAATATGTGTATTAACGTTTTAATACAAATGTTATGATTTGGTAGACACGCGAGAAAAATATATTGATTATACTGAAGAACAACATAAGTCATGAATATACATTTGTTTTCTAATGTATATTATTCTCATTATAAACCATTATTACATTATGATGTGTTACAATTATTGCAATAGCTGATTTTGATATGTTGATCTTTTACTATATGACCAAATAAATAAATAAATTGATTAATAAACAAATTTTCATCGTTTGTAGTTGAATTTGTAACATATCGTAACATCTAGTAGTAAAAAAAAAAGTGTTTAAATTATTAAACATCTCTGATCTGAACATGATTATTTTAATAGCACTGACTATCAAGCATAATACAATATTGCAGTTAAGTACTACATTCACCAATACTTATACATTAATATACTAATAAACCATTATATTTCAATTGTAATTGTTGTTTAAAAAAATTGTTGTAGCAAAAAAATAATTATATTATGTTAGTATGTATATTGATTATTTAACATTATATTATTAAGTTGTATATACTAATACATCCACGTTCTGATGAACCATTATTCTGATATGATAAAGTCGTAATTTATAAGAATTAATTAATACATATTTTATTGCATTATGAATTATTATGGGTATTATTATGAATATACTCGTATATTGTAGGAGATCCGTTTATGTGAATATGAAATATATTACACACTAGTAACAGAATACCTATGTTATAACGAATTCCAGAAGCAGTCTTGTGTAATTGTGTCTTGTATAATTAGTTCTTATCACCGGTGCATACGGTTCATAAACGTACATTTTAAGTGATATTTATAGTTACAATTCATATGTATAAGCATACTATTGTACAAAGTACAATATTATTAGGCAGGTATAAGCATATTTGTATCTGTCGATTCAGTCGTATCTCTTTGAATCCATCATCGAGTGACGAATATACAACAAAGTATACGCGAATCTTATCTGTATAGCTTTCATTAGTCGTTCGTCATAAGTGCGTATGATTATTATATGATTCACTCGAATTATTATACTGATCACTGGTATAGTAACAATTTAATATTAATTAAATAAAGATTTAACAATATTTGAAATTATAAAAATTTTAATTGAAAATTGTTTAAAAAAATTGTAATAATTGTAATACTTCAATATATAAAATTGTATTGAATAGAATAATTAATAATATACATTGACGAAAAAAAAAAAGTTTCTATTGAGTATTAATTATTAATAAATCATTTCATGTAAAAATATTGTCCACGAATACGAGCAATATATTATATGGAATGTACTCGCTTGTGAGGTCGTAAAAAATCAACAGTTTTTTAACAGGTGTTTGTGGCCGTGTACGTATTGTTGCGCATTGTAATGTCACATACGTTTCCTATGAATTTCTCACTTTACTCACGCGCGCTAGAACAATATTTTGACGTGTTTACCGTTTTTCCGCGAACAGACACGGAGGCAAGGACACAAAATTAGTTGTCAGATTAATATTTCCAAACGAATCGCACGGGTGACGGGTACACACAAGTACCTAAAAGTTAAAAGTTATTATATTTGTAACGCAACCCCGACGTGACGTTCGTCTACTCATTTTTTATCACGTCGAATTCAAAATCTGTGTTTAAAACCACTGCGATTAGGATAATCATGAGGCAGAACGTAAATTATATATACACGCAGAACATTTACAGTAGGTTCATGATTTTTTTTTTTTTATCGTGTTTTAAAACGTTGATATTCCAATCGGTGTTTCAGATATTCTGCGCGAAGCTATGAGGAATGCATTTTATCACCTGATAATTATTCAACGTCATAAACAATCATCATGTCCAATACAGCAATACACACAAGCTTATATAGGTAATTAGTTATTACGGTAGGTTATTCCGTTATTCGGGCGTGATTGTACAATAAACGATATGATTTTAGCAATAATTTATTGCCACGACGATAATATTATGTTGGCGCTATGATAAGGTTATGTGAAATATTTAACAAAATAAATAAAGTTTCAGAAAATTAATGAGTCTGAATCAATATTCGTATGGATATATAGGTATCAACTCTATAATCAAAATCTAAACTTTACTGGCAATGGGTAAGCAATACTTTTTTACTTTTTTTTTTATCAAGAGATTTTTCAGCATTTGATTAATCAACTGTTATAATTCCAAGGCTCAATTATAATATTATGTTGGGAGTAGAAACATGGTACTCCAAATCGCTAAAATACACGATAACGATTGTCATCTAATCGAGTATGATATCGATACTATCTATTACCTATAGTGTTTGAAAGGGCTAAATTCTACTCCTTCTAAGTCGAAGTATTTTTCCCTTTCCATTAGTTGAAAAAATTATAAATCAAATGAAATAAAAACTGATTCATTTCCCCCCCCCCCCAAATACAAGTACTCGTGGCTACCTATAATAATAATAATAATATTATCATGTTTTAATTTTTCCAGAACAAATTTACTATAGATATTTTTATTATATATTTTATTTTTTACGAATTTAGTATAAATTTTTTATCAAATTTATTACAACAATTAATAAATGCTAATAGTAATAATGATAATAATCATGTTTAATGGTTCATAATTATCATTTATCACAGATCAATGTTAATTTGAAAATTACAATAATGATATTTATATTACTACTAAGTATATATAGTAGGTTAAATAATGATCATACTATTTAAATAGTAAATAATTGCTATTATCTGTTGATATTTATGTAATCGCTTAATTATATATCTACTACTTATAGTATCCATAGAAAAAGTAGTTTTCTAGATTTAGCGAAAAAATTGTAATAACAATGAAAATCCCATTTGACTGGAATGAAATTTTTTTTTTTTTTTAATCGGTTGGAAAGGTACCGCAAATTTTAGCGCAAAACGGGGTCATGTGCCTTGAAGACTAGAAGTATAAATACGGATACGGTGATTTAGTTTTGTAATCATTGATCAATTTTTACTCAAACGATACAAGTATTTACAACTTTACAAAACGTCTTGTGCTAACGAAAGTAAAATCGGAGTAATTTGTGTGTAGTATTGTTTTCGTTTACCGACCAAACAAGTTTACTAGCATAATCGATATAATAATTAATATTATGTATAGCCGCACTCGAACAATCGAACATACAGCGTTAAAGCAAAATACCCAATATCTGTACATTTTAATAATAAAAAAAGAAATCGCGTGTTTTACTTTGCATATAGGTACTTTATATTTATTTGTATGGTTATGATTAATCGAGAAAAATCTAGACTAGACGTCATATATTATATGTAGTAGTAGTAATAGTATAGTATTAGTAGTACTAGTACGTCTATTTGATACGAAAAAACACGTTTTGAGTCTGAAACCTAGAAGCTCGGATCGACACACAAGTTTCCTTTATGGGTCTACCGGGTCTGCAGACTTTGCGGATAAGTTTCGACGACGCGATGTGTATTATACATAATAATATAATACCGCAGTGTAATACGATTCGATTAGTGTGTGGGTCGTTGTCGTCATCGCCTCTGGGCGCGCACAAATCCGAAAAATCGAAACGGCGGTCAATCACGACCGACGGCACGCGGTGGAAACGATATTAATTTATTTCCGACCACTGCGCTGTGCGGTTATTATAAATTTTTGTTTTCATATTAACAAATAACGTTATAATATAATATTTATCACGTTTTACGAGGGTAGGGGAGCACCGTGCGGTAGTCACTGCTGGTTTTTGCCCCCCGGAAAAACAACGAGTATACCGCCTCGCTAACGTCCGTCGTTGTAGTCGCCGTCGTCTGGCAGCGCATAATATAACAGTATATATATATATATATATGCCATCTTAATGATATTATCATCATTGACCGAATGATGCATGTGCGGTCTAAGCGTTATTATATACCTATCACAATACGTACGACGGCGGTGATTGGAAAAAATTATAATAATAATAAAATATAATAATATTTTATGTATGTATAATACGTTTCTATATAGGAATTATTGCGCGCGCGCTGCTGCCGATAATTACAAATACGCGATCAACATGATATATATATATATATACACAATATATAAAATAATACGTGTTAATAATAATAATAATATTAGAAACGATAAAAACAAGAGGAAAACTATAACATCATTATAATATACGGCGTGGCGGTACCTGTGGGCGACGTGTTTTCAATTACTATTACCGTTCGAAATGGTATTTCCAACCGACCGGCCAACGTGTGTTTAGGTATATATACTGCGTAACAGAGTCGTCATAAATCCGGTCGGTTGTCACCCTCAGCAGCGAGTCGCTGCAGAGAACGACCAAGTCTCTGATTTGGGGGGATGGTTGGAGGAGGAGAGGAGGAATATTGTTTTTTCGGTATATATTATAAGCTCTGATGGAAAACCGGTACGTTTAATCACGAATGTTATATAATTTACACAAAATATATTATGTGTAATATACCTACTTAATAACACATATGCACATTTACGCCGTATGTGTATGCGCACGCACGCATATTAGATATATTTATGATTTTTTATTATTTTTTTCTTCCGATTTTTTACAGACTTCAGCCGATAAAAATATAATAGTAATAATAATATTATTATTATACTATAATATACGCGTACCTATATTATACAATAGTAATATCGGTTTCCCCGGGAACGCTTAATGCGATATCTGAATCCTCAATCAATTCCCGCCATCGCCTAACGCGAACCGAGTATTTAAATATTAATCGAACTACCCGCATTCGGGCAAACTGGTTTCCCCGCGGGATTCATTCATTCAGAAATATTAATACGATAACATAAAAAAATCAACCGCGACGATTTGTGTAATATTATATATATTATAATTATTATACTTATTATTATTATTATTACTATAATAATATTTTACCTTGTTCGACGCGTTGCAATACCAAGCGGATTTATAATCCATGCTGGAGCCCAACTGAAACAAAAGAAAAAAAAACAAAAATTACGAATGAATACGATTGTCTATAATACGTGCTCGATTCGAATACACAAACATTTGGTATAAACCTACACACGGCTACACGTTTTATTATACTTAAATATTGGCCATAATATGTACTATAATGATAATATTGTTTCATTTGATATGAAGGTATATATATAATAAATATGTATGTATGAAGACCGCCGAATCACACTAATCTATTTGACATGTTATTATTATTATTATCGTTTCTCTTTTTCTTCTTCTAATAATTAATCATCGTTGATTTTCTTCTTTCGGCCATCACTCTTATAACACGTATTACATATACATTACAGCATCGTCGTCCTATTTCGTTTAATGACCTATCATCATTTTATAGTGACTTTAGATCAAGTTCATTCTTGCGTTCATAATATAAAGGTACTATTATATTATATTATTATACTTTTCTTCGACTACATAATATTGTATTATCGTATCGTAGATAGTAGGTAGTAGATGTTAATAAACGTAACAAGATATCTATCGTGACGCTCGAGGTATTTCGAAATTGTAAACAATTTTCAGTGGTTTTAACAAAAATAGAAAATTCATAATATTACGCGTTCTACGAGTACACCTATACACATCGTGAAAAAATAAATTGTATTATTATTATTCGTTTACATTATAATAATATCATTCCACTGTCAGGATCAATATATTCTTAACCGGTTTTATTCAATTCAAAATTACATCTTATACTATTATTATTATCACTTATTATAAATTCAAAAAACAAAAATATATATTGATTTATCCATTTGTTATTATACCTATTTATAATCAATGTGTATACGACACTTGAATAATGACTATAATTAAATTCTATGATTTCGCGTGCATCGAGTATTTAAATATGCAGAAAAACTAAAAAAATGTAGGTTATAATTTAAAATAAACAGCCTGATAGATAAATGATGCGCATGAGTGCGGTATATGCATATATTTGATAATTTTTATGCCACATGTAATTAATTATAATGTTTAAAAAAAATGCAACGAATACATTGCAAATTAATAAGAGATAGAAATTATTGTTGATCATTGCAGTAATAATAATTGTAAAACCAATACCATTTGCTCGCTTCTCTCATTAACTTTTCGTTTATAATATATAATCCGTGAGCACTATGAGTTACTATAATTTATTTCATTCATAATCAAGAATAGTGTAATAAATAATAATATATTTATTACACTTAAGTATTATTGATGTTATAGTATTTTTTTTTTCTAAAAATTTTAAGATACACAACTTTACACATTTTGTTTAAATAAAAACAGTAAAAACACGTTTTTTTCTACGAATCGTATATCTTAAAAGTGTCCAACTGGAACAAATACACTTTAAGATACAATACTAATGCTACTAATACTAATAATAATAATAAAGATACTAATGCGTACTAAAACAACACTATATAATTAAAAATTCTAAGAAAATAGTATACATACCTACATGATTTACATTTTACACCCTTGTGATGTACATTTTTCGCTTAGGTATTTACAAATACTTTTATTGTTTTTAACACGTTAATTTTGCTCGTGAATTATTGATAAACGCTAAATTTGTTCAATACTAAAAATATTTCTGCAAAATTATATCTACAAGCATTTATGTCGTTTTTTTTTTCTTCACGCTTTCTTTTTTTCTGTCGTAAGAAAATAATATGTGATAGGTACCTAAGAAGTGTTAATTTCTCGCACTATACGTGTGTGGTGGCGGCATTTGTTCAAACACATATTATCGTAATGATATGCGCACTTAATAATTATTGAACGTTGGGCAGAATATAGTCGTTTTTTTTTTTTTTTTTTACATTTTATTATTATTGTGTTGTTTGTGCCGACGAACGCTCACGCGGTTTTTCTCTGTATGCGCTCATCATCATCGGATGGTCTGTACGCGTAAACGTACACACATATTATGAGTACTTCTCGTACGCATAGATAAGATATAGGCAAAGAGAATACGTCAATACACACGAATCGTTCGGGAAAGTGGTCCTAACAGATCAAATATTTACTCAATGAAACCCGTTTTTTTTTTCAATTTTTTTTTATCGTATGAGCAAGGAAAATAACAGCTAAAATTCATATACACATGAATATTATGATTATGATATCATCTCAGTCGTTATCTCTTTCTCTCTCTGTACAGGTATCTATGCGATGTCGAGTTTTAAATTTTTATTTGTATGCACGAACACGTCATCGATTAAAATTATCGTCTTACGCACACACATATTATACGATACATTAATAGTTACAATTGTCGTAGCTATACATAACAACTTATTATGCGTTCAAATCGGTTATAGATTCAATAGACATGGTTAGAAATATGGATTTTAATGGATATGCTTATGATTTTTTATGATAGAAATTGAATTGATGTGTTATCTAAACTTTAACTTGCCCGTGCAATGGCTTTTGATTTCGTTTAGCACGAATATAATACGGTATTATACACAGGTATATCAAAGTGTACGGAGTGGGTTCGATGTGGGCGAGTGGAGAAAAAATACTACCAATATTAGGAGAATTAAGTACTTCATGTGTCATACTTTTTATTCATTCGTGTGAGCCACGAAAATATAATTCTATTCTTTTAACCATACTAGGATATTATGGAGAAAATCTTATATAATTATTGTATTTTATTATATATTACTATACTTATTATACCTATGTATCAAAATAACTATCTGCGAACCATAAAAACAAAAATTAGTCGAAATGTTTAAACTCATTTTTAACGCTAAATATGCTAAAATATTCGTATCAAATATATACACGTATAATTATGAATAGGATAATTTATCGAATTGCAACCATTCCGTTTCACCATCAACATGATGTATGTTCAAAAATCTATTATAATATTATAAACTCACGATGTCGAGTATAGGGAAAATCGCTTTCGTTCAATGCAGTTGTTATCCAACGTTACTAGAAATGAAGATACGCCATACGCATACTATGAAAGATGATTAAAACACTTTTATCCCCCTTGCCCTTTATTATGATTTCTTAAACTGCACCTGGAAGTCACGGATTTGAAATTTAGGGGTGGGCGGTTGGCGATCAATTGTCATTTCCCCCACAGAGATGATTAAATCAAGTTACATCAAGTATACATACACCTTACCTAACCTACTCGTGAAACGCACACAATACAGTACAATGTACACTCAGTACATATCATTATACAAATCACCATCATGAACGATATCGTTTGTTGTGTATCGTACATGTATAGTATAAAATAATTTGTTATTCGTATACGCTGGACTATACGGGGCGTGTGCGCGTAACTCGCAGTTTCGTATTTATCCGTGTCTCCGTATATTATTACAATCGGGGGGTGCGTAGTGTGCCAATCTACTCGTACAGTCCACACCACTCGGCAGCTCGTCTAACCCACGATCACGGGGTGACCGTGATGGATAAGATGAGGAGAAGTCGAACGTAAGTCGAACGAATAATCCGACTCGCAGATACGCAGATCGTACCGAAGACGTTTGTGTATTATAAAAGTCGTGTGATGCGTTTGATAAATTACGAGTTGCGGTCGATGTGCATAATATCCAGCAGCGACCCGAATATCACGCGCACGTGCGACAACGATGGCCGGAGACTTGTGTATACTCGCGTGTCGTATATAATTCGTAATCTCGCACATATAAAAATATAATAATAGCGATATAATGTACAGTTACACGGTCGTGTGCATCAATTGCAGAGTGCAGAGTAATATAAGTATATAAATATGAATATGAATAATATTATCCACGGACGGCGGCGCGACCTGCAGACTTTAATAATTTATAGTGTTCATCATCATACGTACGTATCTTTATTATATTGTGTAGAATGTTATACGAATCCTGTATGTATACGAACAACACGAAACGGAGTCGCGGTTGCGGTATAACTGCGACATTTCCTGCAGCCACGCGGACTATTTAATTTTTTATCCTTATTCCTTCATAGTTCACCGGTACCGCAATATAATATAGGCAACGCGAATACAAAGCGTTTCAGGATGATTCGGCAAACGCAATAGCTTTTGTTCTATTCGTTATTTGTCACTTTGTAACACATGTTTTTGATGCTTACCTAAAACTCTCATATTATCCATCAATTTTCTACGATTTTTTTTAAAGCTTGTGAAATAGTTAACAATAATATTGTGTGTCAAATAATATTGATTTTTATTTTATTTTATCTTAATATTATTGTACATCACCATTCATTATGATAGAACAATTGTACAATAATTTTAATTTTTTAATTCTAATTTTAAAAAAGTTTAAAAAATCATAATAACTCAATAAACAAACATTAATAAGATATTTAAATATAATAATTTTTCTAAAAATCCAGTTTACAAAATGCCTATTTAAATATTTTTTAATGATAAAATAAAATTTTATGTTTTCAAATAATTCGAGTGACAAAAGTAAAAACAAAAATATTTTAATGCGATTTTGTTATAGCGCAGTGCTCTAATATAAATTAAAAAATAAAACGAAAATAATGGATAGAACAAAAGTTACTGCATTCATCGAATCATCCTGAAACACTCATGCAGTATATATAGGTATAGGTACGATTTATAAACGAACCGTTTACCGGACGCGTTTTTGCGTTTACGATACATAATAATATATACGTGTAGGTACATCGTGCGCGTGTGTGTCATATACGTGTACCTAGGCACACAATATGTGAAACCCGGTTTACGCGTGACTGAACTCGGTGGTAATAATAATAATAATAACAATAATAATAATAATAATAATAATAATAATAATACGAGTAGTACGACCGAGCGGTCAGTCCGTTTTCATTTCATTTTGTTATTGTTTATTTTTATATATTTTCGCCGATAATACCGTACACGTACCTACTTATATGCATATATTATGTAGCGTTCTCCTTGCGCCAGCAGTAGCAAGCAACCGCGTTCGGACGACAACATTTATATGCAGCATGCGCGTTTTCCGCGACTCCTCCACCCGTCGCGAGCGCCAAAAACAATAGACTGCCGTCGTCGCGCGCGGCCGCGTTTCGCGTCGTGAAGTCAAAGAAACCGCCGCCGCCGCCGCCGCCGCCATCGCCGCTGTTGCAAAAGCCAAAACGACGTGTGTGTATGTGTGCCTACGCCTGCTATAACCCTACGGTGTCCAGTCGCGTATACGATCGATCCGCACGACGGGGTCGGTCCGACGAGCTGCTCGTGTCGCGAGCATCAAAACGACGATAAAAGGGAGGGAAAAAAACGCCAACACACCGTTACACGTCCGGTCGTCGTGTGCTCGCAATATAATAATAATAATGATAAAAATAATAATAATAATAATAATAATAATAATGATAATAATACCGTATATTTTAAGCATATGTACAGGCATACTGCAGTGTGCCAACTGCATCATCACCGCACACGAAGCTCTCGCCGTACTCGGTACCTATATACATAGGCGAAACTACGGGTCAGGCCAGTCAGGCTATGGCCTGACCTAATACTGACTAAAAATATGTATATATTATATATTTTAATAATTAATTAGGCATTGTAAATAATATATTTATATATGTAAACGTATATATTTGTACGTTTTATATAATACTCAGACCCGTATTTAAAAATTTGGCGCCCCCCCCAAAAAAAAAAAAAAAAAAATAATATAACACTTATTGTAAATAATTTCGTCCATAATCGAGATTCTTCAATATTAAAATATAACTTATAAATGAAAATCGTTTAATACTTTTTTTAATTAACAAATTATAATATAATAAAAATATAATTTTAATAGAAATATTTTTTATATTTTTCATTTGGCCTGACCAAATAAAAGTGTCTAGTTTCGCCTTTGCCTATATACATAATATATATTATGTTTGTTTAAAACGTACATTTTACTATACCGGCCTAACTGCGCAAGCACCTTGGCAAGACTTTAAGTTGTTTTAATATTTTTTTCAATATTGTAGCCGCTCGTTTCTCGTATACACACCGCAGAATGTATGCACTTCTTCACACCTTCTTTATCGCCTGGCCGTCACTACACGAATCTACGGACGTGCTTTTCTGGTCGAAAATCCTCTATGTTAATCAAATGAGAGCATAATTATTCGTGCAGTCTTCACGATGAACGTGTACAAGTAAACATAACGAGCTTGGAATCGTTTTTCGAATGTGAGATAAAAATTATATTATACTGTCATCCTTATAGAATATAGAGAATAGAGCGAACACCACGGTACATCTGCAGCCTGCAGCTCTTTCTCTGAATCGATTTGTATGTACAATTTACAATGTGCATGTGGGTACATGGATACATCACTTCGTCGATTGCGGTGTGTAAATTCTTAAGTTTTTAATAATTGATGAATATCCTCAAAAGCCCATGGCTGGTGCTAGAGGAGAGGAATTCGTAAGGTAATTGAACGTATAAACTATTGTTTTGTGTTTAATTTTCATAGTACATACAGGCTACAATAAGTACCTATAACTACAGTCTACAATGTGCAAAAATTCGTCGGTACAATTGTTTGCAAGTAGAAGTTGTTATCGTACAATGCCAATCGCCATTTAAATTATATTATAAGGGCTGAACGTTATCATTTATAGCTGTCATACACGATGAATATTAACAGAAAAGTGTTGTTTTTACAAAAATCTAAGCATATAAGTTACCTAGAGCTATTAGCATTTTTTATAAACACAGCTCAGTGCATTTTTTATAAAGTGAATAAGTTAATAATATATATATATTTACAATAATATAAGTAGCATAGCAAATAAACAAGATATTCGATGCATATACGTCATGTCTACCAAATTGAATGGGAATTTGCTGTTTAATCCTGGCATATAAAATATGGATGATTGATAATAATATTATCAAAAATAAATACATAATATTAAAATATTTGTTTGTTCACTGCATTTTAAACTAAACGCAATACTCGAATCACTAAATAATATCGAATTATTGATTAACTTAAAACGCATAAAAATAATATCAATCCTATTATTTTATTATTATTAATTCTAGTATGTTTTGTCCATAACGCATATGATTATTGTTATAATTAGTCATTAAAATTGTAATTTTATATTGCGCAATATTTTTTTAATCTATTAAAATTGTTCAAGTGTACTTATATACAGGTAACGCAAAGTACTTAAATAAGCATTATATATATATAGTCATTCAACACTTTAGTAACCAATAAATTCTGAAGAAATAAAACAATGCGTTATGGGTGTATAAACATAAATTATATGATCCAAGATTAGCATAATGCACGTCAAGTAAAACACTCAAATTATTTACATTTATGTATTGGAAAACGACTTTCTGGAATTTAAACATCATAAGTACATTGGTTTTCTGCGTTCAAAACGCACATTTTGTATGCGTCGAGTATAATATATATATATATATATATATCATGTAAATATATATATTTTATAAAACATCACATTAGACTGAATCTAAACTGAAATATGAAAATAATTTTATTTTTGCTTTTAAAGATATAAAAATGCAGAAACCATTTGTTAAGTTAGAAAATGTACCTATTAAAAAAAATAAAAATATATTTTTATTTCTGAAGACACACGTGATTTTCACATATTCTCATCACTGCGTATCAAGTATAATATAGCCATCTTGTAAACATAATATTCGTCGTAGTAATTTGTACTAGGTGATGCAGACACGTCATGCCATAGCTTGGGGTGTGCACGCCAATTATCACCCAGACCAAAAAGGCGGTTGTTTTGTTAATGAACATAATACTATAAAAGCGAGATCAAGCCGTTTGACACCATCCGCGTCATAAAGGTCGGCCGCCGCCGCCGCTGCGCATCATTTATCCGGGACCCGGTAATTTGGATTGACGTAATGTAAATACAGTCGCGCAAATTGGCCGAGAAAGGGCATCTGGCGTTTTTCAACTCCTTTGACTAATATTTCTCAAACGGTAGACACTAAACAGCCGGAACGACGTATCATAACAACATTTTACCGCGTATATATATGCAGATGTGTGCCCCCGTCGATTGTTGTTGTTATTATTTCACACGTGACATTTTAATTACTACGTTCATTATAATAATAAACGCCCATTTATTTATTTATTTCGGAATCATTCGAAATATGTTTTCACTAAAATTATTATAAGGAAAAATTATAATTTCTGATACACGAATATATTATTATAGTATATACACCAACAGAGCTAAGCTTGCGTACAATCCTATAGTCCATAGGATGTATATGAGTTTAAAGAAAGAACACGAAATAATAATGATTAATATACGAAGTTGACTAAAATTTTATTAAAACATCATAATATAGTAAAGTTGCATACATCTAACATTGAGGGATTTTTTTAAACCGTATACCTACCAATATTGCACTGTATACATTTTTTATTTTTAATAGTCCAAGAATATTAAATTAAATACCATTTTCGAAATCCGACATAACAATATTATCTTAATATTCTCTAGAATCTTTAATCGTTTGAAAACTTGAACCAATACCGGCTGTACACCTGCTCTGCAGTACTACTCATATACTTATGTTGTATGTGTACATACTATTACACTTTCACTATCCCAAAGCGTTTATACGACAATATAGTAATATCTCTCCTCTCTCTCCGCGCCAATATTGCTAAGGCGAAACAACTGCTACAGTGCTATAATGATCGATAAATCTTTCAACGTATCGGTAAATTACGCGGCCTGCAGCGATAATTCAATTGGTCGAGAGCGAGGGGGCAAAAAAGGGGGTACATAACGCACGTGGTTGATTTATATTGGGCTGGCAGTGTACCTATATTATATGGGTACTTTTACGTAACTGGATTACTATCGTCGTCGACCGGTTTGTACAATAATTTCATATATCGTTGCTTTTATCATTATTATTATTATTATATCAAGTCAGCGGAGGGTACGTATAGATATTTCTTACTCCGATATGAAATATAAGTGTAAATTTATTTATTGTCTCTTCAAAGTGCACGCGGACTTCATACAGGATAGTAGGATAGAGATAACTACCGGTTTGTTGCACTTCACCGTTTATACAACATTATATTATGTGTGCAAGAGTATATATAAGGGACGCGACCGGAAACGAATGAATGACGGTCACTGTTGCCACTGAAAGGCCGAACCCCTGCGGCCACTCTGAGATGACAACGGGTTATTTTAATATTGTGTGCACGTCTATCGAGACCACGCCACATGTTTTCCCCGGTTCATTTCGGGTGTTGATTTAGGACCAGTGAGCCCTTATCGATGACTATATTATACGCGTGGTCTCCATTACACTTGCATATGACCGGAGCGAGTATCTTTGAACAGTTGATCCGCTATCAAAAGAATAAAACAGTTTTTTCTCAACCGTTTAGTTAACATATCGTCGTGTTTATTGTCTGAGGTCAATTTCCGGTTTGATTTCGTCTTCTACTTAAAGAACATATCTAACACGGTAGACTTCAATGTGTTTTGATTGTTCATTACTGTGCGCGTAATAAGTTTACATTCAATTTAAATTTAAAAAATGTTTCAAAATTAATTTATTTGAAACATCCGTTCGTTATATGGTTCGAAGTATACTAAGTCGTATGTATTACCAGATCAATGTTTAAGTTATAACACGATCTGTTTTAAGTAACTATACACGTTTGTGTCTACCAGAAGTGTCTGGGAATCGCGATTTACAGATATATTTGAAATTCTTGATTGATAAAATTATAGAGAATAAGAAATGTAAAAGGAAAAACAAATTAATAGGCTCAACAGACACAGTTATGTTCGTTTAAACTATTTATTTCTAAATGTAAACAGAACCGAAACTAATTTATTTCGAACATTCATAATAACTGTATTCGCCCCGAGTACCGATGAACATAATTTTACCATTATTGGCAAACCGCAATTAGTTACCGATGAAATAATATGAGGCCATCATGGTTATGGTCTAACAAAAAATGTTTCCTATACTTATACTATTAACAAGCTCATGTAAAAATTAAGAAAAAAAGAAACGAAACGAATCTAAGTGATCAGCTCATAGTTCAAACGCTAATTGTTTCGAAAAATAACGGTTAGAACCGTCGGCTATTGTAGGACGAATATTCGAATATTGTAAAAATATGTTCAGACTGTTCGGAGTATAAAATTAAATTAAGTATCACGTCACGTTTTGGATACCGAAGTTATAATTTGAATATGGTTATTAGGCATGTGTCAGTGTCACAGACTCACAATAAATATCTATATTAACGATCGATACTAGAATATACTGGTGTGAAACCCGATGGCGAGTAGACGGTTTAAAATGACTCGATGGGGGTTCTTAATTTTCTCTCAGAAAAAAAAAATAAAAAACATGTACCACTTATATTATTATCCATATAGGTACACCAACAAAATAATCTTGAATTCGAAAACAAAATATATTAGTTACAACGAAAAAACCAATATTATTTTTGTCAACCAATACATTTTGTCATAAATTCGTTGACAAACATTATACATAAGGATGTGGGATGAAATGGAACGCTACAACAATTTTATGAGTTAAACAAATCAAAGCCTATAGCATATTAATTCGATTGGAATAAATTTAAAAAATTACTATCCATAAAAATATAAATTTCAATATTATCGGATATGCTCATGCAATTGGAATATATTGTAGGTAGTTCGGTTGTGAGTTACGTATTCGTTACAACCATATTTCGAAGAAGAAAAAATTACAATTTTTATGTTTTAGGCGTATAGATGCATATAGGGTTATATTTTTAAAATGTTTAAAATGTCAACACAACAATAATTACCAAGATGTCACATGTATACACGTAAAAAATGAAAAACAAAACCTATTGAAAATATTAATTATCAACCAAATGTCCAAATCCCGCAATAAAATGTATACAAATTGCATAGTATATCATTTTTACTTTCATTTGTAGAACCATAATATTATATATGTATATTGTATACCATCATAGGCGTGCGCACGGAGGCAGCAGAGGCAACATATGCTGCCCCTGGAATTTCTTTGGGGATACCGGGGCTGGCAAATATTAAATAATGGGCCTCGGTAAAATTATATTTCCATAAATTATTATTTATTTTTTTTTTTTTTTTGATAAAGTATATATAAATATTTTATGATTATAGAATTTACCAGTATAAATCTAATAAACCTGTCTACTATAAAAAGAAATAGCTATGATTTGTAATCGTAAATATTATTATCATTTATGGTCAACGAATCTAAAAATAAACTGGGTTTAATGTTTTAATATTTAAAATGTTTGTTATAAGTTCTGTCACAAGTTGTGGTTGTGATAGGAGTTTTTCTAAACTTACCATTGTAAAAAGCAAACTTGGATCTACTACGACACAGTATAGACTAAATAGAAACAATAATAATTGTTTCTATTTATCAAACAAGAATTAATTTCTTCTGTAAATATTGATAGTGTAATTGATGAATTTAAAAATTTAATTTCTGTAGAGCATCGATTAGTATTATAATTTATAAGTTTGTAAAAAAAAGTTTATGGATATTAATAAGAATACCCAATAAACAATTGTTATTACTTTAATTATTATGATTTTTAAAATATTTATTTTATTGTTATTAATGTTTGGTTATTTTATCATATTATAAATAATAAATATTAACCATAGGCTTTTGGAGAAATACATCTTTAATGACTTAGTATCTTATGGCTTATTATAGAATTTTTTATCCAAAAAACACAAATAACCTATACAATTTTAATTTTAATACCCAATATTAAAAAAGTAAAACTATGGGCAGGTTTTAATGTTGAATTTGAAGAATAGGCCGAGTTAATCTCTTGCTGCCCCTGAAACCGGAAGCTGCGCACGCCTATGTATACTATATGTATAATACTAATTTATAAACCATAATAAATCGAAGATAATGATCGATGTAATATATACACTCGCGGTACAACATTCGTGTTCTAAGCAAATTATTGATCGATCCGTATAGAACAGTTGGTATAAGTATAGGTGTAGGTAATATAACTATTAACTATGATAATAAATTGTTGAACATATATACATGCAATATCCATACCGATCATCTGCTTTGATTTATACGTATACATATACAACGTAGAAACTATAACACGGCAATCCGCAGTAATATACAGCATGTACGCGTATACGTATGTAATAATATATAATATTAGAAAAAAAATTGCTCTTTAATAATATATAATATACGCGTGCGTGTTTTATATTTTAGAGAAACCGCGGTGGCGGTAAAACTTCCGAAAATCCGTGTCTCGTGTATACTACGAGCAGGGTGACATTAACCGTTAAATATTGGCACGGTTCCATGCTTTGTTTTTGAACTTTATTTGCAATAAACGTTAAATTAAGTTATGTTCAACAATCAGTTATAGATATAACGTTATACATTAAATGGCTTACCGAACATTTTACTAGAAAAACGTTAAAAATGTTTATGTTTTTGAATATTTTGCCAAAAAAAACTTTAAAAAGTTTTTAGTTTTTGAACGATATAGCTAATTAACGTTATACAACGTTGTTCGTTCTTGAACATTTAATCAGAAGAACCTTTTCGTTGTCTACGAGTATAATATTATGGAGTAGAATATATCGTGCGGTAACAACGCATTATATGATAATGTACATACATACGATTTAAAGGTTGGATAAAAAAAAAAAAAAAAAACGTTGGAACCCATTTCGGTAATACGGAAGCTTGATACAGTATAATATTTGAATATTATATTTACAGGTACGTATACGTGTACAGATATGTTATTATTAGTAGAATATTATACTGTATGTGGAGCGACCTCGACCGCGGTAACGATATCGGTGTGTCATTTGTTACTGTCACACGTGGTCCAACTGACGGTGTGTCGCCGCGAGATGTATCGAGATCTCCTCCGGGGCTACCGGCGGCGCGCTCCGCATCATGCACGGATACAACTTAAATTCACGTGCGCGTGCGTGCGCTTATATAAAACTCCGCATATACCCATGGCTATTTATGCCGCCGTGGTGCCTACACGCGTCGTATTATCCATTGTGTAATAATATTATATGTGTGTCCTTTTTAATCCGCGACACGCAGCAACAGAGAGACGCGTGCGTGCGTATGTAATGTTATTAAAAAGTACATGAATGGGTTTCGGTGTGTGTGTGTGTGTGTATGTATGGTAATATGGTATATACCTGATACGCGTACCACGTGTATATATTCAAACCCACGCGACGCCTAAGACCGCCCGGCGCGCTAGACTCAGGACAATTACACCCCCAACCACTGACCGGGTATCCTTTTTATTTTTTATTTATTTATTTATTTTTTTTTATTATTAATCCGGATCACATTGCCGCGATACTATATTATAATATGCGTATACGCATTATAATAAATATTATGCTCTTATCGGCAGACTAGATCATCTATCTTCGTCCACCGCAGCCTGTCCATTGTTGCATTTTTTTTTCACCCCTCTCCATTATTACGCGTCTTGTAACGTTTCGTGATCGTATAACAATAACAATAATAATAATATCATATTATTATAATAAACCCTTTATTCCGGATATACCTATACGGTAAAATACTAAAATGTTTTAGTTAGTTTGTCCTACAATATTAGTGCGAGAAATCACACATACACACACACACACACACACACACACACACAACGTGTACACCGTGTTAACATTATTAAAAATAATATGTAACACTTAAACCACTACGTCTACAAGCAAACTAACTGGCCCATAGTAATCATCATCATAACGAAATCTAATACACATTTTTTAAAACAGAACTAATGAATACAAATCACAGTTAAAATAATTTGGGCAAAATAAAAATTTAGTGATAGTAAATAATATAAGCTGTATGGCTATATTATATACATATACTTCCATTGTACTTACGGTACTTGACATTTTAAACTTAACATTATAGCAATGTACCTAAACACATAAAATTATAAAATCCTTGTTTACGTGTAGGTAACATCCCTGTAGCTTAATTTTTACTCATATTTTATCTATACATATTATACCAGAAATAACAATATTGTACTATTTCATTAATATGATAATTTTACTACAAATCATAAAAATAAAATAATTTACTTGAATTGTCTTTGGAATACTGTTTTTTTTTTCTCTGGTTCGTCCCGCATATAAATTCTATGTAATGCAATTCCTTCCGCATAAAAGTATTTTTTATAACTATAGTTATTCGAGTGGTTTAGTTGTACAACATATCTGCATATTGTAGAGCTATAAGTATAGGTATGCTATAGAACAACTACTGTTATTTTGGTTTAGCATTGAAATTCAATTGAAGTTTATCTTACTTCGCCTGAAGAATGGTGAAAATAGAGCGAAATAATATAGAGCCAAGCCCACTCAATTATGTCGTTTTACAGACATCTTGCGGGTGATTTCGGGTTTTACTTGGGGGCGTACCAAAATATCGTTACGGGTCTGCATTACAGTTATGTTATATTAGTATATTTGTGACTTCATGCCGAATACTATTAAAAAAAAAAAAAAAAACACGCTCGTTAAACTACACACTAGACATAAGACTAAAAAAAATGTACGACGAGCCGACTGACGGGGAACGATAAGAGATCCACGCGCCACATTTAAAATAAATAACACGTTTAAATTAATATAATATCAGGCATTTAACACTGAATGCAATCGACAACATTGAACAACTACCAGAAAAAATGTGTTTATTTATACGCTTGAGTGTTAGTCGATATTCCGATTACAAAAATGTATAGTAATATAATTTATACAAACCTATATATATATGTACAGATCGATAAATTATTGTTCCGGAATCGCGACCCAATAAGGATTTCTTTTTCACAACACTATAGAGAGAAAAAACTGGCTATTAATGCATGTTTTTACAATCTATCAGGACCACCTGATCATATGACACGTCATTTTTTTTCCCACCGAACACTGCGACAGTGTGTACAGTTTATCCCGATATAATTACACTTAATGCCAACCAGTTCCCCGTCTATCAATCAACCGGTCGAGTTCGATTGAATCGTCTAGACTTTCCCTTTCGATGACAAACATGCCTATTTTTCACTTTTTTATAATAATACCTACCTTCAACGTATATTAATATATATATATCCATTTACATAGATGTATACGTCACTCGTTTGATTTCGTTTGTACCTTTTTTTTTTGTAATTTAAATCCATATTTTCATCTGACATCTGCACACGAAGTCATCGGGCAAGATAATAATATAAATAATATATATATATTACACCCGACCTATGTATAGTAAAAAATGTAACATCTTTACGTCCTGCTCGCCATAAATTTATTTTATCTAAGACATTGAATGTACATTAAAAAGACATTTTAAATTGTTAAACGTGTTTGTAAAAAAAATAACACAACGACCAGTATTATATGTATACAGTGTTTGAATAGTTTTTAAATAGCAATGACATTTAAACACTTTTGAGTGTTATTATATTATATAATATAAAATTACACCATTATAAATCGTACATATATCTAGGTATAAGCTAGCGTTAACGAAACGGCGTGTTTTACTATACGACTATTATTAAAATGTTTTTAATTGTTTTAGCCTTGTCTTTTACTATCAATAAAATAGAAACAAATGGGATTATAAGCGCGTGTTTCGCCGTAGTATATTGCCTTTACGAGTGCTCTAGAGGATACGTGTCTATGTCGAGGAGTGAATAAAACTTCTCGCTCGTATATTCATCCGAAAAGTAAAACGAGTTATACAATAGTTTATAAAATCGTTATCAAAGTATAGAGTTTAATGATGGTTTTCGCCAAACAATAATAATAAAAAGACCATTTCCGAAATTAACGTCTTCGTTTTAATATACCTTACAGTATATGCGCATGGTATAATTTTTTTTTATATTTACAACTGGTAATGCGCTCTAAATGTCTAAGCAACACTCCTGGGTTCAATATTAATAATAGCGTTAAATTTATAGAGAATTTCATCCGTATACTGGACATTATCCGCATCCATGTATTCCTGTGTGCACCGTCGCCGTACCGGATCGTTTCTCATGTCCAGATGTGTGAACGTGTCCTTTTGACGAAAAATAAAAATTCAAACCCGAGAACGAAAATAATATTATAACTACAGTATATCGACTCGTCCTGCGCGCGACAGGATAACAATATAATGCCTAGGTATATATATATATATAATAATCGACCAGCGATCTCTGTTGTTTGCGCAGCACTACTACCAATACACGTTCGAGTCAAGACTGTGATGCCTAATAATATTATCGTATACATTATGTTTACTTTTGCCGAAGACCTGAAGATAACTCGTTTTCACACTTAAAGCAACGTGTGTGCGCCCGTATACGATGTGTAGGTATATCAATGTGTGTATAATAATACGTTAAACGGCCAGATGTTCGATGAAAGGTAGAAGTTTCGGCATATATTCGAAAATATTTCACAGAGTATTAATGTACAAAATAACACGTGTCCGTTTTTCTTTTTCGAAATTTGTCAAAAGTACAATATAAAAACATATATCATATAGGTAAAGATTAGTTTTTTTTTCTACCGTCAACGAGACGTGTTATTGTTCAACAGCAGAAATTCAACGGTCTTTCACGGACGGCGGCAGTGTGTATATTTTTTTTCCTCTTTGTGTGCTCAAAAACAAGACTGGAATATTTTATTTTTTTTAGTCGTTAGCGACTGAATGGCAGGAAATCTCGAAATATTTGTTTTATTTCGTCTATGCGCGTGTACACTCGAAAACCGGCGTGAACGCGTCGTTTAAAACGATATGTTTCAAAAACATCGAACGAATACCTATAATGTAATAACATCATTATGTGTATACTAATAATGTACATACCTATGTACCTACAGATAAATGTATGTACGAGTATATGTATACGCGCGCGCGTTTCGCGTTCAACATACCGCTCTACTTACGAGATACATTTTGCATGATAAACGAATATAACATAAACATAATATTATTATATTCGACTGTCTGTAAGATGAGCAAGTGATTACTATTACTACCTATACAATATAAAGTGCTGTGCACGGCAACACAGCGCGCGCAACGTGGTCGTGGTCACGAGGGGGGAAAGAAATCCTACAAAAATTGATTTTAATAAAAATCCGATTTTACTATTCGATTACAATGTTCGTGGTCTATAATTATAATATCGATTATGCGGCACGCGGGCGAGAAAAGCCAGAAAGTGGGCAGATGAGACGTTCAAATTATACGGTGTACAGTGCGCAGACTATACAGGTACCGCAGTCCGCTCGTTCCGAGGCGTTACATACACACGTATATCATCTCTCAGCAAGAGATCTATAGTAATCTACGATTCATTGATGATGCGTGATAAGAAAAATAAAAAAAAAAATTGGACAGCTGATATGAATATTAATTTTATTGGCTGCAGAACAAATAGATACGAAATCGTTAGCGCTGTTGCAAACGTTATTCAACAAAACGCATTACCTACTCAAATTTTTCATTCAACTAAAAAACATAATACATAATACATATAGAATCACTGAATCGATACGCTATTTACAGTTATATTATTTAAAATGATTACGTATAAGATGTCATTAAAATCAACCGAATTGTTATGGACTGTAAACTTGTAATGTAGATGCGAAGTGCTCACTATTAATTTTGAACAAGAGAGTTTAAAGTTTATCACTTATTTAACATGTACAAATACTAAAATTCAATGCACACATTTATGTATATACTTTTATATTATAAATTATACAATTAAATCAATGCCACACATATTATACGACGGTGCACAATGCATATACATATTATATTATAATTTGCTTTAATTAGAAAACCGATTAAAAAATACAGGTTTTTTATGATTATTAAACTGGAAACCAATAATTCATATACGAAATTATGTCCATATAATTATATTAAAAAAAAGAAAGTGTTAAATTATTTAGAACTAAAATATAATGTAACCTTATTTTTACACCATTCTTGTTTTAATAACTGTTCATTTTCTCGTCATAAATACAACCGATAGTAAGTATTGTCATATTTTTGATTTTTAACGGTATCCGTAAACAACTGTTCGAACAACATATAGGCAAAGCGAGCTTTGCCAATTTACGAGCCGACACTGCATTCTTATGATTGCGTAACAATTAACGCTCAGACACACAACCGGAATGATTATTTTTATTATTATTCTAACACATTACGTATATTGATTTATAGATTAGTGAGATGCGAGGAAAAAAGTTCTCATTATTATTATTATCATCAGCATCGTTGTTACTATTTTTCTTTCCACTAACGTTATTAAGTTCGCAGTCGTAAATCAATAATTTATTGTGTAACGTATGTATTGAGATGTAAGCATACCATATATAATATTTTATTCAGCGTTTGACAGATTTGCGTTTGTTTTGAACTCGATTTGCTGTTACTGTTCCGTCGCATTGCTGATTTTTCAAAACTGTGTTTTTTTTTACACGCGTATAATGTGACTATATTAATCATCTCATTTTGCTACTTTATAAGTTATAAATTTTAGAATAATGGTTATAAATTATAATCATTGTTCTAAAATAAACGATTCTGCAAAGTAAATGTGTCGGGTGGATCAGTTTATACTTCCAAAGATGGTTGACATAGTATAGTACAACGAAATTCCTTGATAAGGTAAACTTAAACTTTTAATCAAAACCGTCAAGTGCCACTAATCACCACGAATATCATAAAAATATTTCGAAACTCAGGAAATATCTAGAAAATACTAGTATAAGTACCTACTCTGTAATATAACCTAATGGATTATATAGTGCGTGACAAAATACTAGGTGGTGCCGGGTTTAAAACTCGATCTTAGTCGAAGGATTTTGCAATTTCTCCTCCGGTTTCCTAAAGTATTCGGAAAACTGTTGGGTGATTAAAAATATGACCATCTCAATAAGTACCATCTATTTATTATTTCAGTAGGTACTTATCGGTTATCACGACTACCTTTTTTACGCGACGTAATCTAACAAATTTAAACAAATTATTGCACAACATTATTATTAATAACTAGGAATAAAATTCAAAACTAGAAATAAATAATTAACTCGAGATGAAATATTATGTGTTTTCCATATTGAAATTGCAACTGAAACAAAATTACTTCGGATAGGTATCGTGCAGGCAGAGTAAATACATTTTGGGTAAAAAGTCGAAGAATGAAAATATACATTTTTAATTTTAATAACTACGGATATGGGTTCTAAGGCCTCCTCATTCGCTCGTTACGTTGTAATTATTTTGTTTAAATTTGTTAAATTACATCGAGTAATATAAGGTAGTCGTGGTAACCAATCAACCCCTTCACAATTGAGATAAACCGAGAGCTGCAACACTGGTCGAGATCGTGTACTGTTACAAAAAAAAACCCACGTATGTCATGGTAAAACCGCCTCACTGCACTCGGAATATAAAATAGACGATATATTAATATATTGTATATTATTATTGTCACTATTACTATTATTTTCATATAGGTCGTGCGTCATCCCCCGTTCACTGCAACGTATGCGTTACTAAACAATATACACATACGCACGTTGTAACACGTATACAGAGCGCTGTCGTTGTCACTTGTGTCGTTATATAAAATCGTATCAACATTCCAAGTACATTATAATAATATATGGTTGTATAAAATTGTAGTATAGTAGTAGTAGTAGTAGTAGTAGTAGTAGTAGTAGTAGTAGTGCATGTAATATAGTGTATATAATATAATACCAGCGTATTATATTATTATTAATGCGCGTTGTTCGCTGCCACGGTTGACGGGTCCGCGTGATGAGCCAACCGCGGACGGCGGCCCCGTCGAATGAATGAATTGGCATTCATTGCGCGCGGCCGGAGATAAAAACGTTCACGGGCCCGTGACCGAGAGGAAATTGACATTGCGACCGTCGTCATATCATTGGACGGACACGCGCAAGAGTGCGCGGCTGCAGCAGCCATTCGTGTATACGCTACGCGGTACAATAATATTATAGTAACATATTAAACCGCAGAGGACGCGTATTTTAAAGTGTAAACTAATATATTATCATCATCATCATCATCATCATCATCATCATCATCATCATCATCAACATCATCATCATTACACTCGCGTCCGCACAGCGCCGCCGGATCCGTGGTTTCAGGTTTCAGCAGTCCCTGGAAACATGCACTGCTAATAATTGTCCGAATACACGATCGCATTCCTGCAATATCTACATTATATTATTATCTATCGCTCTGTGACGCCCGACTGGAAGTCCTAACCTATTCTGTATATTATAAGGCCCACCGCACACCAAAAGAGCAAAACTGCTTTAAACAGTGTTAGTCAGCAGCCTAACCATAGATTAAATATTTAATCTATGGCCTGACACAGTTTTGTTAGAAATAGAACGTAGGGAATTACGTTGCGTACGCACATTGATTAGACAAAAACAAAACAAAAACGTTTATGCCTTAAACACCATCAGTCATGATTTATACTGTCTGAAATGTTTACATTTTTCTTTAGTCATAATTAGACAACGAATAATATGTTGTACCTACGTTGATTTGTACAAAATTCGTTTTTATTGTAATTAAGCTATAATATAAAATTATTATAATATAATTGTAATATTATATTATCACAATGACTTGTTAAGGGGAATTTATTTAACTAATGTATCCATAAGACCATAACTTTTTTTTATGATCTTTTATAAATTTTATAATGTGTACCACATGCAAATTGCAACATCTTCATCAGAAGACATGATGAAAACTAATTTTTTTTTTTCCCAATAGTGTTTTGTCTAGGTAGTGTGCACTTTATATAAAACAAATTGTTTTTAGTTAACTAACACGAAAATGACTGACACTGTCTAACACAGTTTTGTTCTTTTGGTGTACAATCGGCCTAACGCGTAAAATACAAGTGTAGCGCATCGGGAGAACGAGTTACGAATATAGCCCATCGTGCGAGCATGTCGAATCCCCGGTCTCAAAACGTATATTTTAAACAATAATATTACATTTTACCATATGATTCCATACGTTATAATATTATATATTGTTATGTGAGCATAATTTAAATATAATTCGGTAACTCACGTATCATCGTGTAGAAACATTAAAAACCAAAATAAATGAAATATCTACACTTGTAAAAACAAAGTATTCATATGTTGGTGCACCGATTTTCCGATACACGCCAAGTACGAGTATGGTTTACTTATTATTAATATAATATCAACAATCGTAATTACGTACGATTAACTATAACGGGTGGACAGAACAAGGATATAAACTATTAAGTATCATGCTTGAAAACCTAAAACAAAAAACTAGTGTGGCCGCCGAATGCTTTGTCAGAATTTAGTTACGTGACGCTTACTTTAAAATATGCAATACCTATATTATGTGTATATAACAATATAATTTGTTTCACGTGGGTATGTTTTGTGTATAAACCCGAAAATGTCAATAATTTCCACCGTCAGTATATATAGTTATTCGTAAATATCCATGTTATATCACGATCCTGCATTTTCTGCATTAATCGTTTCAAATAAATGACGACGAGTATTAATACAATTCACCTTCACCAGAGATTCTCGAAGTAGTTCCCAGGGGTCGATGTCACTAAAAAAAAATATCAAAGATCAAGCTCACCCTTTTTATTGAAAATATTTATTTTTTGTATATTTATTTTATTTTGTGTTAATAAATTTAGTTTTCTTTTTAACGCTCTGCAAGTTAAAATAAAATAAATATTTCAAATTTAGTTAATAAAGGCATTAATAAAAACAATTTTTCACTTCTTAGTAAACCCTATACTAGTGGGAAGCTCTATGTCAAATTTCACGTTGGTAATTTTATAAAAATTCTATACTAAGGAGTCTATGAAAACTTAAAAAAATCTGTAGGTGGTATACAAAAAAGTTTGACAACCACTAACCTACACTATACTTATCAACGATAGCTTTATGTGGAAAGTATTTTGAAAATTCTATTCGTCCCGAGTTCCTAAAAAGTCTACAGCAAAGTTCGTTATGTATAACAGTATTTGAATACTTAACACATAGACCGTTTGTTCATTATATAAGGAAACATGTTCGTATAGTAATCGTAATTTCATAATATTTTCCATGTATCAATTATAATAATATAATACCCCTAAATGTCTAATCACCATGTTTCATTAAATTTATGGATAAGCCGCTTTGCAGTTACCATACATAGTAAAAACTGCACGATATACCTAGATATTCGCAAAACCCCTTCTTAATGATCCTTTATGATAAATGATGATGAAGTCACGTAAAAAACTATAATACCAACACGATGATTATTTTTTTTTTTTATTTCAATCGTGGTATACTTAGCGAATAATAAAACGAACGTATAAAGTAGGAAATATTGTAAAAATATTGATTTTGACGTTGAAATCGTCTCCGAATTAGCTTTTTGTAAAAAAAACCGATTTGATATATTTCCAATTAATTATAACTTACCATCAATATATCCGATTTATAACTGCACAAAATAAACTTTGGGTATACATCGAATACCTAATAAACTACAATTAGCACCTACCACTTTGTATCAAATACGTTTATACTATAGATACCTATATAGTTGCCTTAACTCAGAAATCGTATATGCGTTCCATGATTTGAGTTGAACATATATTCCTATATTATGTTTATTATCCGATACAAGTGAGTATGCTGTGTGTGTGTGTGTGTGTGTATATATATATATATATGTGTGTGTGTAATACGAATTCTTCCGAACACCCCGAGGATATGCGCGCGCCAGACGATACCAACTATCCACTTGTCAGCCGTCATATAAAATACTGTAATTTTTATTATTTGTAAATTAAAATATGTAAGTATATATATATATGTATGTGTGTGTGTGTATGTGTGTGTGTGTGTGTGTGTGTGTATAATGTAAACAAGATCTCGTTCAGCTGCCGATGCCACTGCTGCTGCTGTGCATATTTGAATTCTATATAATATATTGTATATAATACTACATATACCATATATACACACCACGGGACAGTAATTATTACACTGACGGGTTCCGAAGGCGAGTTTGCTAATCCACGAAACATACTCTGATTATTACAAACTGCGTTCATCCGGATTCGGAAGAAAAGTAAAAAATAAAAAATAATAAAGGCAATAATTATTATAATAAGCCATCACAGTGTATTTGTAGACGATGAAGTTTTGACATGTTGAGTCTTCGGAAAGACCGCCGAGACGGTTCAAATGCCTCGCGGGACTTGACATAAAAGCGGTTAATACGTTAAATAATCGAAGAGCAAAAAGGAATGTTGGTAAACCGTAGCAATATATTACAATATGAAACCACTTGTAATAAGTTTACGTTTGATGCCTTTTTTTGAATCTCGAAAAAAAAATATTGAGATGTTCCATTGTTTTTTGTGAACGCTATATAATATATTGTAATAAGAGCATGAAAATCAAAATTAATCAGCTTTTAATAAACTATAGAAAAAAATGTTCGTCGTCCTTCTTATAATAATAATGTATAATGCATAATATGGTATATATTTATATTAAACATAATTTAACGTTAGTAACATTTTTTTTTAAAAAAGAACCTATTGATTAGAAATTTAAATTTAAAATAAATGAATTAATAATAACGAATGTAGCTAAGTTTCTGAAACATGACACATTAAATTATATTAAAACATTTTTATATTGATCACTCTTATTAATTCATGTATTTAAATTTATGTAAAACATTTTACAAGCCATCGAAAATTCATTTAAAATTTATTCGATCCTATTGATTCTGAATGTGTGGTATTTAAGTATCTATATTTTGTAAAACATGTTTGGAGAAAATTTAATTTAATTTAAACTTCGACCGCTTAAACGCGTGTGTGGTACGCGTCGCAGTTCGAAATTAACGTGACTGTTAAAAAACCACCTATGTATAGAAAATAACAATATTGTTCCACGTGTTACCAAAGACTCTGCATTATAATATTTTTCTCGTTCAGTTGCAATGTAATGCAGATTGATCGGTCGTTCTTGTTTTTAATTTTATAATTAAAAACAAGAGAGAGCGTATACCAGTGATAAGAAATATACCAGTCCCATTTCTTCTGACCCGTCGTGTACCTATTCGTGTATACAGGCAATTGGAACATACGGAGAATATTCGTTTTCATTTCTCGACGACACTTATACCTCAGGGGCTAACTTCGTTGGTGGTCGGACACAATTCGGTGGCAATAATAATCATTGCCGAAACGTAAACATCCGATCACGACTTACATGGAAACGACACGAATCGTGAAAAATTATCAACGGCACAAAATATATTATGTAAACGCTTGGAAAAAACCAACTCGGATATTATCAACGTGAAATGCATTGTTTTGAAGTGTGCTGCACAAGAATGAGAGAAAACAAAGCATATCGTCCCGGGACCTCCTGCTATTTCGGTCGATAACACTGCGCCTCGGGGTGCAGAACATTATGGTGTCTGGATCTGAAAACGTCTTTCATAATCCATTAGTGTACCGAGATGGTTTATAGCACCGGTAGCATTAATGTATTATTGATTTCGATTTCTGTTAAGCGAGTCCAAGGAGCGTGGGTGAACTTGCAGGATATTGTGCATTCGCAATTGAACGGTGTGATTAATTCTCATAATAATATTTTCAACAGACAATAATTTAAGAGTTTATAATATACGATATTGAAAGACATCATATTCTACAATTTTGTTCGACCACAACTGTTGCTTCGTTGTGATTCGTTTGATGATGTTAAAATCATCTTCGGAGGACACACATTTATAAGTGTACGATACAATAGCAATCAACCTATATTATAACATAATAGTACTTATATATCCGCATTATAGTTACATGTTAAATAATAAAATATCACAGAGTATTAAAAAAAGAAAAAAAAGAATGCGTTTTAATAATTCTTGGTCTCGTGTCAAGTGGTTTTGATCCTCTATATTTCTATAGATCTAGAGAAATCATTTATTAGCTACACTTGTCTACTTTTAACGTTCAAGGCTGTTGGTAAAATAGCAAACTATTAAATAATAATATTCGGTATGTAAATTTCATCATCGTATATATATAAAATAAAATTTCCTATCGATTGTAAATATCAAATCGGCGCATATTTAAATACTACATTAATGTGTGTAGGCCTATATAATATATGTTGCGTTTCTTGTCGCATGCATTAGCAAACGAGTAGTGACATATGAATTAATGGTGGTGGTTAAGAACGACGAGACACCGTAATACATAACCAGTATAATACAATATTGGTTCTTGGGTCTAAATATCGAATCAAATCGGAATACTCGTCATTTGGAAATTGATATATAGGTAAGGTACCTGCAGGTATATATTATAATATATGTATAGGCACTATACGCATAAACGACATTTATAGTAACAATATGACCAGCACATAATATAATATGTGTGTGTATAATATATATATATATATATATATATATGATCGGCGCATAATAACATAAACCCGTTGGGCCAGGTGTCACATGCCTGTAAGCCTATAACTAATTGCTGAATTCGAGAAGCACACACGTCCATGAATTACAATCAAGTCGACCATAGTTTTCTACCCTCGCCGACCTCACCATTCCATTTCCCCTTAAATATGTAGATCGACTTCTGACCACTTGATTACAAACCGGTTGCTTTGATAGTTTTCTTTTAACATACGAATATATTTTTAGTAATACCTACAGTATATTGTGTGTACATATACCTATATAATATTATTATAAATCCGTGATTTTGTATGATAATTGTTCGTTCTGGTTTGCGTCAGTGGTGGCGTGATCTTTAAATATCAGTTGCTCAATTTAAGTTTTTGACTAAGTACCCACCTACCTACCAAGTTCCCATTAATAGAAGATCATGTACATATATAAATATATTTTATCGCAATATCACGAATTACTAACGCCTATATTCGACATACTCAAAACATTATTTATTACTACCTTGTAGATTATGTACTTGTAGTGAATTTAGTATATATTATAAACTTGGATTTTCTTGAATAATTAATAATTCTTACATGTTTCATGTCACAGTATTCTCAATAGATACAAATAGGTATACAAAACACTGCATGGTTGGTACACATATTTATAAACATGAAATAAAATATCCAGTTTAAAGATATTTTATAACAATTCAATTATACATAGTACGATATTACATTCCACACCAGTCAATGGATATATAACATATTATCTAACATGCTTTATTGTACAGCAAATAATAAAGATAAAAAATTAACTAATTCATCATATTACTGAATTGGTAAGAATACACTAGCTGTTATGCTTAAAACTCGATTGTTTTGTATATGTATCAGACACTGACCTGCCAAGCACCCATCGACACCCATATTTTCATTTGCACAATTGCATAAATGTAATCCCGTTCACGCCGCCACTGGTTCGCGCGTGACGTAGGTACTGCGAAGATTGCGTAGTGATGCTAACAGTATTTGATATTGACTCGGGGAAAGTGTTAGATTAAATACTTATAAATGTTTTTTTGAAAACACCCGTCAAAATTGAATTTTCTCCAACTACAATCCCTCTATATATGCCTGTATGCAAATGAACACAGTGTGTGTGTGTGTGTGTGTGTGTGTGTGCGCGTGCGTAAGTGTGTATATATATACACAATGTGCGTACGTGTTTACATGTGCATGCGTGCGTGCGTGCGTGTGTGTATGTGTACGCAAACAGAAAACCTGCAACGTGTGTGTTTGCCTACTAAAAGCATTCCGGCCGTACCATGGCGATCCATTAGTAACGGTCAGAAACGTCCGAAGAAATCGTATACGTATATATGTACGTATGTGTGTACACAACCGTTGTAGAAACCAAAGCCGAACTCATTACGATAATTAACAAAGAAAAAAAAAACCCAAAAGAGGATACCGACGGCGGCGGCTGCGGCAGCGGTGGCCCAAGAGCAAAATATTAAAAGACACGTCAATTCTTCAACGCGCCGCCACTTGCTCGTCTCGTGATTCGGCGAACCGATCGGTATAGAGTCACTAGCCGACGTCATTACTCATTTATAGCCGTTGAGTCTACGGTTAAATTGACCGTGTACGTATTATAATACAATGCGATAATGAATAATGATGAATCAGAATAGCGGAGAACTTTACGCTGCCGTTGGCGATAGCAACGTTACGTTGAAAAGTCGAGTTATGCGTGTTATAGGTACTGGTCAAAAAACTTGCATTATTCATATAATATACAGAGATTATTGTTAAAAAACTGTTCAAAACTGAAATCGAGTTAAACGGAAAACAATGTGTTCAACCGTTATGTAATGATTATGTTAAGGTACAATACGACTATATTACGTATTTTATCATCTTAAAATTAGTAAATCTAAAATTCTAAAAATAAAATAAACTAAAAAGTATTCTATTTTATTTTTTTTTTTTAATAGCACAATATTTCTATTTAATAAACACATACATACTGTCAATATTGTCATACGCAATACGCAAATGTTATAATGAAAATACACATGAAAATACACATTTAGCGCATTCCAAACTGAATAATATTACGTATAAATCTATAAGTTTTAAATTATAGGTATTGTATTAGTGTAAGTTTTAAAATATGCTATGTGTATTTTTTTCTTGCTATTTAATTATTCATTGCGAGTGTGTATGTGTTTTATCATTGTAACGTGTAGATTATTATTATAAAATAGAAATCACTAATTTGGTTTTATTTGTGTTATCTAATCTAAATCGAGAATACCGGTCTAATTTATACCTAAAAATTATAATATTCTAAGTATTGCCTATAATGCTGATTAAGAATTTATTGTTTTAATTATTTATTACAAACACATGAAGGTTTCAACGTGAACACAATCAAAGCAATTTACTGAATCCGGTCGAGAGGAGCACGAATCTTTTGTTTGCGTAAAAAAATCATAAGAATTAAATATTAATATTATACGACATAATATTATGAACACACCAATGATGTAAAAATGTAACTTTTACAACAAATATTTCATAATATTACGCATAGTATATCATTATTCATTAACCACAGTTAAAATTGTTATCAATAGAAATCAATTGGTTTTTACTAATATCCATAGTTTTGCCTCGTCGTATCCTTCATACGTTTCCTTCTACATTTTGTTCGATTAATAAATAGATACAATATGATTTAATTACTGCATTATATTTTTTACAGCTACAGTTTTTAATGAATCAAAATATAGTTCGAATTCTAAGAATATAAGAATAGTAATATGAAAATTCTGATAAATATAATATGCATCTGTACTCATCTTCTTAAATTAAGTTTTTTAATTAATATACTTAATCAGTATTCATTTTTTATGCAGAATATACGTCTGTACACAGTAATTAAAAACATTAAATTCTAAAATAATCAGATTTACAACGCGCCTAATAATGTAAGACAGTAAGGAATAACATTTTATAACGTTAACAATAGGTAAACCTCAACTTTAAAATACGTGAAATAAAGTCATTATTCAAATATATAAAAAATAATTAAATTAAATCTTTCATGTTTCAAATTATAAATCACAATAATATATTAGGTCTAAGGCAAAAATAATCCCATATTATATAGGTACTATGAGTCAATATTGAATACTGATAAAAATTTAACTCACCGTAACATATTTAAAGCAGGCTAAACACAAATTTGAAATAAATTATAGAAAAAAGCGTGGTTTTGTTAGATAAAAATCTTATTTAATCAAATTACCACGTTTTCGTTGAATCTTTGTAATTTATTTACCATTTAGTTATTTAGTTATTATACGTACTTATAATACTTACATACAAGTCTGTTTTATGCAACACGTCTTATAAATGGTTGAGGGGGGAGGGATAAATAAGTCAAAAAGCATGTCTTTATGTATAAAGAAATTTATTAGATTCGAAAATGAATTGATAAAAAAAAGTTTACTAGGTACTTGAAAAACAATGTGACGCTGGCGGCTGGTAAATGGCTTTCGATTTCATAATCGAATAACAGTTGGATCAGGAAAATGATTGTTTATTATTGACGTATTATTATGTAAATACTTGAAAACTTAATATTGGCTCATTGATACTCATTATCAGCGCCGACGTCTGCGTGTACGTGTGTATGTGTATAACTTACAAAACTACAAATCGTTACAAATTATTGCGTCGTGTTTCTTGACTCACACTTATACGTACAATCGTGTTCGCACTCGCCATCGCACAGGCCATAGATGTACCTACCAGACGACTATAAATCAACACCTCTTGGATATTATTACATTTATACCCAACTTATTTTTTCCTCCGAACTCTGGGTTATTGAAGTTTACATATTCATAATCGTATGTGCAAGTGCAACACACCCGGGCTTATCGAAAAGTATTACAATTTGCCGAAATCTCTTGATCTTTTGACACCAGCTCATTGTGATTAAACAACATCTTGTTAATTAGTAGCAATAACAATTTGAACGAAATGCTACGCGTTACGACTATTACTAGGTACTACTTCTACTAATAACAACAGTGCTATAGACTGGGTGATGAGATCTATTTTTTATTTTATTTAATTACTTTAAATCTATTAGGTCGCAGTTGAACAGAGAATGAAGAATAAACTTTATTATTAGATACACTCACGTATACCTACATGGCACACGTCACGTATTTAATATAATATTATAATATGTTATATCTACTATCATTGTTGTTTGCACATACAATCCAAAGTCAATCACGTTGTTGCTGTACGACTTAAAATATTCCAAGACATCGTTCTCCGAGTTTAACTCCGTGTGTACTACTCCCACACACCGCTGTGTTATTCTCGCATTGTATTCGATGTGTGATGAACAAGTGGGCTTTTTTTTTTGCAAAAACCTTGTATAAATCATTATGAAAATCTATCTGTCCGGTACACATCGATGATGATACGCATGCAATCCGGATTTAGGTATAGACGTCAATATTGCCCGAGGCTTCTGCACCGATGCTCGTGTGTGTATGTGTGTGTGTGTGTGTGTGTGTGTGTGTGTGCAAGAAGATCGTTATCGGTTCATTCGGTTAAGCTGAACATTACCAATAATATATGTATCCATAATTCGTACACGCATCGTATATTATTTTTATACTTGTAAATTAATCAGCATCAGACACACGCTGCGTTCACCTATTTATTTTTTTTCGTAGAATTTCTTCTACTAGTGTGTTATACATCACAAACACATATTCATTACACGCATGGGTATATATTATAGGTACATCGGGTCACGTTAGATTATGCAGAAAACGTTGCGTCAATGTTATATTTATCTTTGAAAACACCTTTTTTCTCCTAACATACGAGTATATTATATTATGTATACTAACTTGTTTAGTTTTAATTATGATAAGTACCGAATAAAATTTCTTGCAAATAATTTAGCAAAATAAATGTACTTTGGTGTACAAATACGCCAACAATTTCTAGTATGGGTAAATAAGACCGGAGAGTCTATGTGTAAGAACATCAATTTCGCGTATTATTTATTTCATAACATATTATATTTTGTTTGAATTCACCAAGTCACGTTACCAATTACTTTTATGTTATACGCATGTAAAATATGACACTAAAAATGATTTCTAATGCCCAAGTCCAGTAGCAGCACTCGAGAGTCGAGTTGTGCATAGGTGTATAATGTATATACTATATTATGTACTACCGAGTTATGGTCAGACGACAAAAATATTATAATTGATGATCTCTACGTTTTCGTTATTGTCACTCCTTCTGGCCACGCGCGCTTGACTGACAGTCGTCCTTGCCAACCGAGACCAATATTGCACGGACTCGAGTTTCACAATATTCTGCACATACACCTATACGCGAACGAAACGGCCTGTTACGAGCGCATGTCCAAGTGACCTTTGACGTCCGTCCCAGCGGTAATTAACTTAAGTGGACTTCATTCGGAAGAAAAGTTATAGGAACAATTGATTGAAAACATCCGGTTTCCTTGATTATAATTCATGTCCTCGTACATATTGTATTTGTATAAAGATAAAGAAACTGCAAAACATGCCATCGGTTTACCTGCAGTCACGCCTTCTGTTTTTCACAGCTCCGATGACAATTCCAATACATTTTAAAATTATTTTCAACATTTAAAACAGCAAGGTCCATTACACGATCCATTTAATTATGTAATTAATACTGAAAACCCGCGAAATTCTACACGCATGAGTTAATCTTGTACAGTGTTATTTTCCCGTTTATCACAGCAGCGATGAGGTAGATAACTCGATGTGTCGACCCGAACTACAAAATGTTTACTATATTATAAATGTATAACTTACTAATGGTCGTGCATCACACGTGAAGAATAAAATATAATATATAGGTAAGTATAGAGTGCACTCTACCGCACGTATGTGCATTATTTCGTGTACCTTCTATATTATTGCAATCACACGCAATTTAACAGCTGCTGCAGCTATATTATAATAACAATGATAATACGATATTTTTTATTAATAATAACACATACGTTCGTATAACAACATGCTGTAAGGCGAATTTATGACCGGTCATCCGGTGCGAAACGTTCTACTGTAGTACAAAGGTGTGCACATATTATATACCGCACGCTGTATACACATATTATGAAAATTTACAAATAATAATAATAATAAAAATAATAATAATATATGAACTTCGATGGAATATAATATAATATACACATAATATAAAAATGTACTGTTCGTTATAAATCATAATAATATGCGCATGCATATTGCACTCTGAGTACGCGTTGTGAGGGACATACGTGCATTTTCGCATAATAGGTACACAGCGTGATTATAATTCACTCGGACATAATATTAATTTGACGTTTAAATGAATTTGGTTCATAAGTTATAAAAGAGCAATTTAAAAAATAAATTATAATGAAAAAAAAATTTACAAACACGTCGTACCTAGGACTAAAATCATTGTATTTAAGTTTAAATAGTTTAATTGTGATACAATAGTAAATATATAATACTAAATATTATCATCTTAAACTGAATATTTGAATGTATTATTCCGGGAAATAAAAGTATTTTATGTGAATATACGTAGGTACACACATACTAAAAGTAGATACAACATACAACATAATATAATATTAAACTTTTATACAATCATAAACATTCCGTTGTTCATTCATCATTATTTTCTTCATCGTTCAAACCGACAGCTGATCGAAATAAATTAATAAAATATACTCATTATTGTTCTATTTACTTTTCCGAATAAAAGAAACGCGTAACAAATATTGATTCATTGTTTCGAGTCCTTGAGCAAAAATATTGAAATTGGATTAGCGTGGTATAACCTTCCTACCGCATTATTGCTAAATAAACTCCGGGAGCTCACACATCTCTGTATCACTTATAATTGCATTCGTATTCCTGATGGTCAATTTAAATATATACACAGCTATAACGACGCACATTTATTACCATTTGTTAAGTGGTAATACGCATGCTTCATTCATTTCGTACGCAATCTTGTCGTATTAATCATAATAAGACTTGTAACTTCTTACTCACTCTCTCTCTATCTATCTCTGTCTATATCTTTATCCTCTTCTCTTTCTATTTCTCTGAATCATAAATTATAAAAGGAATTATAACTACTAGACAAGTAACAACATTACGAAGTTATTATTACAAACGTATTTATACTATATCTCAAGTGAACTATTTGTTTAATTATAGGTGTCGTTCCTAAACTATTGTGCCGACTGATTTTGACCTTTTATCTCTCTACCTATGCATATTATATAAGAACGCTCATTAAAATCAATTAATAATAATAATAATAATATATATATATATATGTAAACGTATATGTACATAATATTTAAAAATTAGAGTTTTTTTTACTCACTAAATATATTAACAAAAAAAAAAAAAATGGGTAATATAATACACTAATTAATAATATAATAATTTTTTTAATAATGTTAACAGTGCACAATCAGTTTTCGATTGGTTTTTATAAAGAAGTTAAAATAATTATAATTACACGTTACTATTACTCGTATATTACATAGTGTATTATTAAAATAATAAAAGGTTTTCGTTATAACTTGTTTCAATATTAATTTCAAATAACTTATCGATACTTATCATATTAAATTGCATTTGAATTATGAATACTAAATATTGTCAACACGAGAAATAAAATCTAGTACCTAATAATAATAAAATGTCACTTTTTAATAATTAATCAAATAAATATGAGTTAATATTATACACTATATAGTCTATAAAAAGATGTATATTGACATATCATAGGAGAATAATTATATTTTCCTATGTTAGTTACATTTATTGTATATGTAATATGAAGTACATATTATATACAAATAAAATAACAACAATCCTCCAGTTGGTATGAATAAATTAATATTTTACATTTAAACAACTCAAGAGATGCATTAAGACCAACAAACTTCATGATGAAAACAATAAATTATTATGAATTTATATTACTATAGGAAGATAATCTACGAAGCTCTAATAAGTTAATATAATTAAACAGAGAGATTACAGATGGGACGATAATTCGAAGAATGATAAATGAAAATATTATCAAGCTGTTTTATAAGTATAATATATCAACACGTTTGTCTGTGTTAAGTATTAGAGAAATTAGCACGGCAGCGGTCATTTATTATTATACTAGCTGTTAAATGCTCCGCGTGGCCCTTCGGTGTATTCCGATAAACATAAACCTAATATGCCGTTGCACGCATCGTATAGTTTACTTAATGTACAAGTGTACGCATGAATATATTACGTTTTTCTAATTAAACGCTTTCAGAAACAATAATAATTACCGACGCACAAGAATAATCAATTGATTGGAAGCGTTTAACGAAACTTTATTATTATTATTATTATTATTATTATTATTATTATTATTATTATTAGCTTTTTGCTTAAACATTTGTCAAAAGTATTAAAATACTATACATTATATGAATAATAACGCATTTATTATATGATAGACAACACGCTTTCTTTTATCATATTTCATCGTTATAGCCAGTCGGTCAGCAAACATATTATAAATCCATTTATACTTACACGTCGACTCGCATACATATGTATATGCACCCAAGTATCTGCTTACGTTTATTATTACCTATATAATGTAAATGTACAATATGCACGTGTTGTAATGGAAAATATTATTAATCAGCTAAACGCGCACGTATACGATATTATGTAGTATGTACGTCTACCTACGCCGTACACCGAGAACTTTGGTGGTAGTGGTGCGATATATGGATAAGATAAGTGGTACATATTATTATACTAAGATCGAAATAATATTCGTTTGTATACAATGTAGACACAAAAAATAAATCTTTATCCGCGTTATAACGAAGATGAGCACATTGTGATATGTAGGTACTTACAACTATGACTAAAATATAGGCAGCATGTGCCTGCACGGAAGTATTCTCAATACTGTGCAGGTACGCTCAGCTTTTCATTCTTAAATTTATTCACTAGTTTCTATTTTTTTTTTTTTATACATACATATTATAATGTATGTGATAAAAAACGGAAAACGTTCCGGATACTACGTGTGATTAGCTATTTAAACAGTTTCCGGTCGAATCATATGTGCATTTCCGTTTCAAACAAGGTCGAGTTCTTATTTGTTTTGATTTATAACGTTGATAGTTTGAAGTCTGATTGGATCAGATTGATCCGTGATATTATACTACAATAATGTTACTGCATAATTTAATATCAAAACTTTTTATTTTACTGATGCAGTAAAATAACTGTGGAATATACAAGGAATATCTAATCGAATATTTTAAAAATGAATTATATTTTTGATAAATGGCAAGGGTTTAAAGAAAATCCATAATTATTTTTATATTAACAAAATACATAAAACTGATAATAATAATAATAATAATATATTAATATGTACTTCGAATAATGTAAGTATTATTCATGCTCTAATTAAACACATAATTACCTACTATGGGCATCATCACTGTTATTCTAAAACAATACCAAATTTCTATTGAAAACTATAGGAGATAAAATATACCATGGCGATTTTTAATTTTGATACTCAAATTACCTACTACTTTACCCATGAATTACATCTTAAAATATATACGAAAATGACGGGAGCACTTACCCGCTTCTCTTCTGCCTTCGCTTCCAGTTTGTCACATCCATAGAGTAACGTGTTTAGAAACTGTAAAGAATAAATTGCAACAAAAATTAATCATGCGTACAGATAATACTAATAATATATACATTTCTCGAGTTCAAAATGTATAACATGATCTAGTTGTTGCTACGATAAAAAAAATATCTCGAAAAGAATAATGTAAGGAAGCGGTGTTTTCATGTGTGACCGACTTCCTAATAAAGTGTATAATAGAAAACGAAATCGTATATAAATGTCCATAATCAGAAATATGGTCTATTCGCTTTAATCTCCATTCACCATCAAAGTTATTACTTCTTGTTCTCTAACTTAGTGTGTAGTTTGTTTTATTTTGTCCTATTCATGACAAAGAGTGAAAGGATTATCAAACTTTCAAATATTAGACATAAAAGTCCTATTTTTTTTTTTTTTGAGACTTAATGATAATTTACTGTACATAACTCAAAGGATAATATCAAAATACATTACAGCAGTTTAAGCTTTTAAAAAACGTACAGGAACTTGATCGTACAAGTCCGAAAGACTTGAAGCGTATAATATGCGTACATGAGATATTCAGATATAATAGAATTTACCGACATTGTTTATAAATAACATTTGAATTACATAATATGCGCGTCTTGCAATGGTGTTGTGTTTGCGAAATGCATACGCGGTGCCCATCATAATGACTACTAATCCTATCACTCAAATCCTAACTCGAATAGTGTGCAAGTAATGGGTATCAATTTTATGAATGTATTTTCACGAACAATAACGATTAAAATATACGTCTAAATGTGTATAGGTACCAATAATAATATTATAATAGCAATAATTAATAATTTTAGGCAATTTCAAACCTTCGGATGTTAATAGATGTTTTATTTTTTATTGGATAGATTTTCACCAAAGAAATCGGCGTGGGTGATGAATATCAGTGCGTAGGTCCGGTTATAAATTCAAATGTCCACTATACTATACGTACATGGCCATAACACATAATGTATGTATATAATATTGCTGTAATTTTTTTAATAAACAACATCTTATATCAGTATATATCATGTTTTTAATTAGATAAGAGATTTTTCTACCCATATCACCCGGTCAAGGACTTAGATGTGAAAAAAATGTCATGGGATTTAGAAATCTACGTATTAAATATAATATATATGATTGTAAATACGCTATATAGGCAGAGAGATATGATATGATAACTCAATTGCATTTATATGGGTTTAGCAGCCAGCAGTTATGTGTACATAATATAATGATTGTAATATTTCCACGTGGTAAAATATAAGTCTAAGTTACACCTAATATAATAATATGCTTCACATATTGCATGCTCCGTATAATAAAAAATATTTGTAACTTAGGCGTTTTCAATGTCTGCCAAACAAAAATCCTTTGATTAAAATACTCGTTTAATACGACGTATGATCATAAGATAAAAATTAACAATACCGACACATCTAACGTGTTGTATTTATAAATTATGTTTGCTGCAGATCATAAAATTATACGCGTGAATTATACTCATAAACCACGTAAATTATTAAAAACTTTACACATTCTAGAGTCGAATTCTGCGGGGGTGCTGGGAGTGCGGAGATCCTAGATTTTTTGAATGACATAAAACAATACACTATAATTTAGTGTTTTCCAACTTGAGTTACACATGAAAATGTTGAAGAAAAATTAACATTTTCAGGAATTCATCTTTTTTCATAATCATAGTAACGAAAACATATTTCTTGTATATTCAAATGAATGGGCAGTCCACCACTTCTGATACAGGCCTAAATTCTTCATGGTACCCTTGGAACTACCTGTATACTAGTTGTGGCAAATTTTTCTGATTAATAATACAACATAACAGTTACGGACACGATTAAGGTTAACAACATATACTAATTTTAGACATAAAGTTAATAAAAACCATGCAAGTTATGGACGAAACCTAAAAACATATGAATTGTGAACACAAATATAGATACCAATTACGATTTTAAGCAATAAAAGAAGTACAAACGGGTGAGTACACGAAAATGGATTGTTCAGCAATTGTACGAAATTTAAACCAATCAAAAAAAAAAAACTGTCGAGAAGAAAGCATTCATGAACAATCAAATGGTTTAATATTCAAGTAGAAAAGTCGACAGATTAACATACATACAAACAGTTCAAAATATTGTTGCTCCAAATCTATAAAAATGTATTTATTAAAAAATTTTGTATTTTTGGTTTTTTAAAATTCAATGATTATGTATTTATTAACATTTTGTTAAAAATTATGATTAATTGAATATTTTTGTATTTTTAGGTTGCGTCTGCAATTTACATTTAGTCTAATAAACTTTATGTCCGCAATTAGTATATTGTTCCTAAACCATTTCCGCAATATTGTTATAAGTTGTATTATCAGTCAAAAAAAATGTATCCGCAACTAATATAGTACCTATATCTGTGTCCACAACTTATATGTTACCTTTTTAGGTTTTGTCCGCAACTCTAATGGTTTTCATTACTTTGTCCGCAATTCGAGAACTCTGTTATTGGAACTGGTTCATGAAACCTTTGGGTTCAACAGAATATCAGTTGAGAAACATTGCATTGTATAAAAAACATATTTTATTAATTATCAAAAATCAAAATATTGAATTATGATTATCAACTCCATTACTTATACAAATATTCAACGAAACTATATAAAGTTATTTATTGATTTATTTTCAACTTCGCTCGTGTATTATTATTTGTTCGTTATATTGAAGAAATATATAGGATTAATAAGTAGGTATTGGGTTCTTTTTTTTTTACAAAGGCCTCCAATTAATTTATATCATAAGACTTAAATCCAGCACTGCACATTGCTCGACATAAGTGTATAGAGTAAAAAAAATATATATATAATCATTGAACGGCTGTAAAACATGTGTAGGTAGAGATTGGTGGTTTCAACGTCGCCGCGGTCATCCTCGGTCGAGCATTTTATTCCGATAATAATAATAATAAATGCTCACATATCGACCGTTCGACGATGTACTTCCACCGCGTTATTAGCTTATTATGTTACGACGCGACTGTTCCATGTGTACCTAATACCTGTACATATATACGGCGAGAGAAGCGCCCGGAAGCCCGCGAGTACGAAACGCGTAGTATTATTTATATATCTGTATGTGTAATTATATATTTCGTTATAATTACGGTAATTTTCTTGTTGGAAAAACAATTTAATGTACAAATCGTTGCGCAAAGACTGCATAGCATAGAATTTCTCCTCGTCGGGTCTATTAACACGTACGGTACATCCCAACGCTAACACGAGCATGTTTTTACGCCTCCTGGACCGTGTGCATATAATATTATAGTCTTGTACACCGCGCGGCATCAAGCTACGTAATATGCACCAATATAGGTACCTATACACGTATATAATATAGCTGGGTTCCTCTGTCACCGCCGCCGCCACCACGTGTACGAAAAAACCTGATCCGATCGATTACCACCAGATAATATGTATACCGACACATTTTGTTTTTTTTTTCTTCTCCCAATATTACCTGTACTTATAATAATACATTGTTACGCGTTTTGTATTTTAATTACTGTTATTTTATTGTTGTTCGGCTAGTGGTGACTAAATATTTTACTACGCGTTTATGCCCGTACGTATTTATGCCATGTGTATTTTCAAAAACAATATAATATTATAATACCTACCATATAGGCATACCATGGTGAAATATTCAACACCCGCATATTGATATAATAGTATGTACAACTGTAAACGAGATTTCTCATGTACCTACATTAGTAATGTAACTATTATTACAATATTATGATTCGGCGACGAATATAGTATAATATTTTATCACATTTTATTATTTATATTTTTAATTTTTCTACACTTCAGTTGAAAACCAACAAGTATTGTACCTTGTACGTAGGTACACCGATTCGCAAAATGCAAATTTCATGTTCATATATGATTTACCCACACGATATAGTCACATCATTATCGCAACTCCAACATTAATACTTTATTCTTCGTGAACGCTTCTAAGATAATATAATATTAGAATAATTATATTATTCTTGATTCAGCCACGTATATATATTACAATAAAGGGCTCAAATTAATGAAACTAAGTCATCCGCATTCTGTTTTCGTCTATTATCTAATAGACTTAACTTAGTTAAGTCGCTATTTGCACATGTTACACATAGATATTATACAAAGTATAAATAAATGGAAAATTAATTAGATTATTAGATAATAGATGAAAACAGAATGTGGATGGTTTCATTAATTTGAGCCCTTTGCCGTAATATATATATATATATATATACGTGACTAAATCAAAAATAATATAATTATTCTAATATAATACTATCTTAGAAGTGTTCACGAAGAATAGAGTATTAATTTCTATTCGTTAATGTCATCGTTTCTGTTGTATTCAATAAAAGCTACGAGACTAAAAGGTGGATTTTAAAAAGTTAGCTACAGTTTACAAATTTGTTTTGAACATTTTATAATAAGTACTACCCATAATATCATAGTCTGTTTAAACTATAAATTAATCACATAATGTTCACAGAAAAGTATTTTGTTAAACGTGTACCTCCCATATATTATATACTATATAGATTATAACTTTAAATATTTTATACTATTATTTCTATTATTACTATATATATTATGTAATAATATTGGATTTAATAATTCATTCGTAACTAACTATATTTGTATGGAAGTTCATATTATTAATACTCATTTTAGTATGTAAAATATAAATGTCCATAAGACTACAATATACTAGGTAGTTATGCAAAATAAATATCGATAAATATTTATAAGCCTTATGTAATTTTAACTAATATATAATGTCTACACTAAGTATACATATATAACCTTTACCAAATATAAAATATAATCTTGAAAATTATAAACAGAATATTATTATCTATATTTCTTTTTATCAATTCATAATTTTTATATACATTTGTTATAATAAATTTTTGTGGCCACAAAAACAAAATATTTTAATGAAAAACCCATGCCAATATACAAACGCATTAAATGCAACGTTTTGCTGAATGAATACAAAATAAGACAGGAACTCATGTCACACGGTAAATATAAGTACGAGTAATATGTATAATATACAATGATTATTTTTTATTATTTTTTTTTATATATATAAATTATCAAAGGTTCAAATATTTTATATAAAATGTGATTTGAATATATGTGACCGATTTAAGTCATTTTTCAACAAAACGAATTAAGATATCAACACGTATTACAATAAATACCTTATATCTTTGAAACTTAGCCAGCTTTGATTAAACAATATAGGTATACGCGTATTAATATTTATATATTTTTTCCCAAAATTTTATATTTTGTTGGTATAATTTGTGGTTACACATGTAAAACGAAATAAAAAATATAATACATATGATACTAACAGTATTATGGCTTATAATATATTTTACTTAAGTTTAAAAGTAGTTATTAGATTATTGAAATTCAGTGAAATGTTGTTTAACTGAATAGCAGTTTTCATACAGTTTAGGTAATAAGTAGGTAATAACTAATACATAAATTATTATAAGACACGAATTCAATAGCTCAGTTTTATTTTAAATTTAATGATATACCTAACTTATAATTCACTTGTTTTCATTATATTAACTTGTAGATATTAACTAAATGTAAAAATGCCGAAAATTTTATATAGAATTAAATATTGATGAAGTATATTTTGTTCTTAACTGTTTTTATTAAAAAAATTGTACCCACAGATAAAAACATTTTGATTGCAGGTAAATGTAAACGTTACCAATTTATAGGTATACCTACAGTGTGCAGATGTACCGCAGTGTAGTGTAATATGCACCATGATACATGAAAACGTGACCAAAAGTACGCGTTTAGCAAAATGTAAATTTTATAAAAACTAGTGGTAGCACCGTAATGTTAACATCACGAAATACAATTTATTATGTAAAAACTAAAAATAATACTCTACAATATAAATCCACGTATATTATGATGAATAATCTATTACGTATTATTGTTTTATAAGAAGGGTTCTAAAAAGAAAACATTTATCTCTTAACGTAAAAATAATGTGTATAATAATATATTAAGTAAATTTATATATATATATATATATATATATATATATTTATGATCGTAACGTATACGCTAGCAACCCAATTAATGAGTTTTATCAAATAAATCACTCGATCGATCGTGAATACCTACCCTTCATTTTGCTAAACGTAACTTATAAGATCAGTATTGAAAATCGCGATGGTATAATAATATATTCTTGTCGGAGAAAACATGATCCCGGCGTTTGCGTATATTGTGGCGATCCATGTACCTGCACTTGTTTAATAATATTATGGGGTTATTACCTACATGCGCGTTGTTATAATATTATATATATAATAACCAACGGCGAAGCGCATGAATGTATTTTTGTTCATATTTATTATATTATCGTATACATGCGCGCTATCGTGCGCTCGTGACTTACCTGCATTGGCCAATTAAAGTCCAACTGTTCGTTCGCCCAATTATTGCCGTTACAAGAGTCGGGAACGATTTGATCTCGGGGCGAACAGTTCACCGAGGACAATTCCATGCTACGGACGGAACGACGGTATCCAAAACGTTTAGCATTTATGCGCGGATTATTGCCAATGTACGTTGGTTGGAAACTGTATTATAATATGTTGTTGTCTCGTCGAAAAAAACCAAAAAAAAAAAACCCGCGAACAAAATTGACGAGCACGCGATGAACAATAACGGACGAAAACGCGGATAAACGGAAAACTAATAAAAAAAAAAAAAAAAAACACCCGGAAAACCCGTTCGACGAGCGCGTACAATATGACGTCGCGACTGTATTATATTTTTAATATTAATATATAAATATAATATATGTATAGGCGTAACGATGTAAGTAATATACGATTATGCACGTGGTCGCGCGACGCACACAATCCGCGGTGAAAATAACGGAGAGAAAAACGAAAAACAAAAACGAACAAACGGGTATATATTTTTATTATTCTGCCGCAGATCGGGACCTCGGGTCGCGGCGCCGTGCAAGAGCGAGTGGCTTCGATCGTGTGGCGCGACGACGGTTTTCGAACTGGTTGCCGCGGCCCCCGTGAACCGGACCGCGGGCCGCGGACGATGGGGCATCATGAATGAAATGGGCGGAGCTTAGGCATGTATCAGCACACCAGTGGGACAGCGCAAACCCCTCCTATATATTATCACAGCGTACAATATATATTATTACAGCAGTAATAGTAATAGTAATAATAATAATAATAATAATAATAATAATAATAATAATAATATAATAATAATATTCAGATATACGTGTTGGTATATTACTATATATTTTACAGTTGTGTTGCGTAGTAAAGTTCGTCGTATAATGTAATTGATTTGCATATTATATGGAATGGACGGGGGGAAAAAAACTAAACAAAAAACCTTTCGCGTCCGACGCGGCTGCTACCTGTTTTCCCCGCGATGATGTTGATCAGCGCTGCACCACGCATTTGCCACGATTTCGGGAGCGATTTACTACACCGCTAATGATCTGCGCTCGTGCGGTGGTGGCGGCGGTCAACAGGTGGTGGTGGTGGTGCGGCGATCCCCGTGTATTATAAAATGACCGGTACAACAAATAATATAACATTACGTAAACCATGTGCGACCGTCGTCGTCGTCGTTCTTCCGTGTGTGTGAAAACTCGATTTTTCAATACAATATTATAAGTACTTAAAGACGAAAAACTTAACGCATTTATAAAATATTATAGTCATTCCGTCTGATTATATATAGAATGAATACTAAATACTCGTTTATGAGTTCGTGAAATTCAAATAGAAACTACCATTATTTGTTTATTTTTTATATTTAGTATTCGTTAATCGTTATTAATATAGAAATAAGTCAGCGTCACATAATATACATAATTATTACGTTACGATTTTACGTATAACGTATACGAATGTCTTATCACGTAAAATACTTTTTTATATAAAGGAATGTTTAAAGAACCAGAATATTTCTTATAGATACATATACATAATTCAATTTATTAATATAAACTTTAGCTATAACTTAAAATGACTAATTCTATAATAATGACTTTGTATTCTTTGTATAATCATCAACAAAATAAAAATAACACCATTTTGTATGTTTTATGCGATAATTTTTAAAACATTATTTTGTCAGTAGTGGTATATATAAATCCAGAAGATTTTTATCCGTCAACAATAATATATTGTCTATGTATGTAATTGTAGATTATTTAAATTGATCGGGAAAAGTTTAAATTCCTTTGATGATAATTTTCCATGGTCTTTATTCTCTTTTTTCCAATATTTGTCATCGAATTTTCGTTTTAACGCTGGCAAACGAATCAGTAAAACCTCTATAAAACAATTTAGATATTTTTATAAATTATAACAGATAACAAATAATGTAGTTACGACATACCTTTGCTGGACGCGCAAACGAGTATAATCGATAATTGATATACAAGTAGAAGTGTATACGTATTCGATCGTCGGTAGCCTGTCGTTTGAACCGGACAAGGTAAATATTTGAGTACTTAAAACTTAATATTATGGTAATTTTGCCTGCTTCTTTAATATTATTTTACCGTACGCATAGTTCCATTATCACTAAATATATATTATATACATAGTGTTTTAAGATAAATATATATTGATACAGCTATTACTTAATTGGTTAATGTTTTACTTATTAATTTATGTACATGAATATAGGCTAAGTACCTTATAGAACCAGTTAGCGTCTTATTATACATGATAATAACTCAACGCCTATTATAAATATGTTCATTTATTATATATATATTTAGAGATTTGTGGAAAAATAATAATTTTTAGATTATTAAATGTTTGATATTGATGAACCCAAATTCACAACAACGTTTGTGTCTTGAAAGTATTTGAGTATTTCGCATAAAAATATGCGTATTAAATAAAAAATTAAAGTTTTGCCACTTATGAACTATGAACGTATAAAATGTATAATTATGAATACATTTACTCAGTGTATATTTTCCGCATGCGCGTAAATGTGCGTATAGCTGTAAGCCTTTGCCCTAACCAACGGTTATAGTAATAGGTACTACATCGGTAACCAACGTATGTATAGATACGTGAAAACAATATTTCGTCTCATCATATTTTATAATTTAAGATGAATAGAGGTAGTCCATATATATAGATTGGTGCATTTCTGCCCATTAAGGATGATATTACGAACAGCCCAAACATATATTATAATTTATAATACAATATAATATACATATGACATGTATATATACATATATATTGACAAAGAATTGTTTCAGGACCATACACTGAACCATACGACCATAATACACCGTACAGTCTTTGTACTCAATCTTACGCATAAACCATGATTATGTAGATTGAAGATTCTAACTCAAATTATCCATATTATAACATGTACGGTGGAATAAAAAATATGTATACAGCATATCCGTCCATCGGAACTTACCTCAGCGTAGTTACCAATTCGTCCTGATAATACTACCTATTTATTTGATATAGGCACACACATCAAACATAATTATATCAAAATATTAAATTTTTCTGTATATAAAATTCACTATAGCGTTGTGCATCACTTGTGAACTTTATTTATTGTTGTATCATATAGGTATTCCATGTTTTTTTACACGTTTGAACTCTATTTTTATAAAACAGGCATCTTCAATTATTGTCATGTATCATGGTCACATATTATCTAGAGAATTTCAATATTTATATAATACCATGCCGATTTTAAAATATAGTTTTTAATTTCGACGGACGTATTTATACCATTTATTTTTTTGAAAATATTTCATTTATAGTAATCAAAGAAATCTTTTCTGCCATAAATCTATCGTAATGTGGATTATTTTTAACTCTGAGTAAAGAATAATTGGTATATAACTAATTCCAGTTTTAGATATATTATTATGTACATAGGTAGTATATAAACTATAAGTATACGTGTATAACACTAGTTTCCACGAGAACCAATAAAAAACATAAATTATGCATGTGCAATTGATGAATACATTTATGGGTACTTCATTTATATCATAAATTATATAATAGGTATGTGAATATGATATCGTATTTCGTATAGCCATTAAGGCATGCATTGTACGTACAAAAATTAAAATAATAATTACTCTCTTTCAAATCGGTAAAATATTAAATTTACGGTTTGTATATATAGATATATCAGTACAGAAATTTAAATAATCACTAACTAATATAACTTGTCTCTTTGGAATGCTGAAATACATATAGTTTTGATAATGACATACATTGTGTCATACACCGTATATTTATATGATTATTTAAACACGTATGAATTGTAATTATATTAACGAAAAGCTCATACAGTTTTATTTCAAATAGTCTGTTAAAAAAATTACTGATATTTTTAGTGTTTTTATTCATTTATTGTAGACATTAGTTAAATCTAAATTTCAATATAATCTGAATAAGTAGGTCTTAATATTTTATAAACGCAATAACATCTGCAGCGAGTGATTTAATATTATTTGAAAATATAAGTAAACGACTCACTATGAAGTCATGCAATTGTAAATAGTAAATTTTAAATGGATCTTAAATTGATAATTTCATATGCATTTAATAAGGTGTATTTGATGGAATTTAACTTATGCTAGACAATTACTTATTAGTATTATCTATATATATAAATAGGTACTTGCATCAGAATTCATAAGCCTGACGAATACTATTATTTAATTAATTATGACAACATTTTAATGTTGTAAATTCTTATTATAATAATTATTATTATTATTATTCTGTGTCTTGACCTATAGTTGAATATATTTTATTACACAACAATAAATCTGTAAAAACTGTCTGAATAAAATTTAAAATAATTTCTTAGTTTTTCATGCCATTTATATTCTAGAAATATTTTAGCATATCTAAACTTCATGATAGCTTCGTTATATTTCGTAGCCACATATATTAATAATAAGGTCATATAGGTCATTACTATTAAATAAATAATAAGTAACTTCGTAAATATTTTGGATGGGAAGAATTCAAATAATTCCTTCATCTAAGCAGGAAAATTTAAAATGTTTTATCAAATGATTTTAAAAATCTTTAATAAATTTAAGTTAAGAAAATATTTCTCCGCTTGCCTCGTGATATAGTTTTTATAGTTTGTTATAGCTTCATAAAATATTTTACAATTTAAATTATACTTCGTAAGACTATTTTCAAGTTTAAACTGATAACAAATTGTAAAAAAGCTTAAAATAATAATTATTAATTAATAGTAGTTACTTAATAAATAAAAAATAATTTTATTAATACAATTAATTTAACTGTAAAACACTATAATAAACGAATTATACAACCTTAATATATTATATTCCATACTCTTTTTTTATGAATTTTAAAAATATACGGGTGTAACTACTAACTATACCTCATGATAGAAATCTTAATTATCATATTTATAATGTATATGTTAACAAGCGTTTAGTGTTGTATTGTTGTATAACTATATGTCTATATATATACTATATACATTCACGTAATAATTTTAAATATTCAATTAATTTTTGGTTTATTCATTTCTTATGTATATGTGCATTAAATTAGCCACACATTATTATACCGAAATAAATATAGCTGAACACATTTCGGTATAATATAAATAAAAAACACCACTGTACATCTTGAAATATAATAAAAGTATTTCACGAAAATCGTTGTAAAACAACTAATCATAACCTGAGTTTCGGTAGAGGCAAATAAATAGGTATTACTATTATATTAGCATAAAAATGTCATGCAACGCATATCATAATTATAGGCCTCTGGATGTATAGTCAAACCAACTATTGCCAAAGGACAATACCGCTACAGTTAGACTCAGAGATACAATAAATCATGTACTTACAGCCTACCAGATAACAGTTGTAGTGGGCATGATTTTTTTTTTTTTATTTAGTGTATCTTAATACGCTGAAATAGTTAAACACTTTAATAGTCAAGTTTGTATTTTCATCAATTTCATCCCATAACCGACAGCGAAATAAGATTTTTGAACTTTTCATTTCTATAAAATTATTACAGTATAGGTATACGTCATGCAAGAAATGGCACAATGGTTTATATGAAAATTATAATATGTATAGGTTACTGCAGGCATTAGAAATCGACTTGATAACAGTTATTATATAAATATTCATAAAACGCATTCCATCTAGACATCTATAGTATCTAAAATTGAATACAGAACATGGTACGTACCTATACAGTTCACAAACAGAAACATAACGTGTTCATACTAAGTTAATACTTATGATTAGGATGAAGAGTATATTGTAAGCGTGCGCGTGTGACACACGCTCGAGCTGTGTCAATAGGTGAAATCAAAGGGCAAATAATATTCAAGATGTATTTATACTAGGTGTATTAATATACGGCATTATATTTATGCATTAGAAATTTGAATGCGCGGGAAACAAAGCGAAAATAATAATAATAATAATAATAATAATTATAATGTTAATAATTATAAAATACAAAATTACGTCATCCGATGAGATGTCTATCGCAGCCGAGACCAAGGGCTCATCTCCGTGTAATGGTATATTATTATGTTCCAATGTAGTATATTATGTACAGTACCTAATAATAACGATTTCGGTCTGAAAATAATCAGAAGACGATTATTATTCTGCATATGTCTAGCTCGTGTGTATGTGCGCGCAAACACGTCCAGGTATATTATAATAGTACAGGCACCTGTAGCGCATGTGTGGAATATCAAATTCGGATGTGAACGTTTCGCAAGTCATGAACGCCTACACTTGACATTGCATTCAGTCACAGTCATTCTCCGAACCAACACGATATATTTATTACAATATTATAATATATTATGCTTTTAAAAATAACTCTTCTTATATTTTACGTGTACATAATACACATGTATAATAACATAGTTGTACGTATACTATATAAAGTATAATATTATATACTCGTAGGTATATTTGCATTGCTGATGCTCAACAAACATAGATATTCGATTTATTGCATGACACCATGGTTCGTAGAGTTACATTTTATTTTATTGCCTTGACAATATAAAGTAAATTCCAACGTTATTGTTATTGGTAAATAAAGGAATAGGTATATATAATATTTAAACGAAGTACTTACATATTATTTTAATAGTTATCATAGGTAATTATGTGGTTCTGCCGTCCTGGGCATTCAATTTTGTGTACTACGATGCACTTAGTATAGTATAACATTTGAAAGTGTGAATGAAATCTCATTCATTAGACTCACGAAAGCAGATTTACTTATACATAAACGCGAATACCGGACAATTTGCTTAAATTAAATGTCTAAATACAGAAAAATGTTTCTAATTATAACTTATAATAACTACAGAGTACGGTACAGGCTTCAAAAATGCATTTAAAATTTGGTGCGTAGTACGAAAAATGTAGCGTTTTAGGCAATTATATGATTTTTTAACATTACAACAAAAATTATAAATACCTACATGAGTAATAAATAATATTAATTTGCTGTCTTTGCTATGAATGCATTTATAAATATGCGACGAGAGATGAACAATTGAAAGCTGAAGATATGGAATTCGTCCGCAGCGATAAAATATGTTGAAATCGATTATGAAATATTGTAAGCTCACATTTATTTTTATAGTATTATTTTATTACATTATATATTATTTAGATATTTTTGCTACTAATAAGCAGTAAACACCACTGCTAGCCTCTTATAGCGTTTTACGAATAAATATAAATATATTATAAGCATAATGGGGGAGGGACTGGGATAGAAAAAAAGAAAATACGTATTTCGAAATTACGAATACCTTTAAAATTATATACACAAATACACATATATCTCAAATATATTATTTATATTTTAATTTAATTATAAAAGAAACACATTTATTGTTGTAAATTAATTAAATACCTATTATCGGTTGTTGAAACTGCTATTACATATAATATAGTATATCATATTATTATGCTACATAATACAATCAATGATGTTTAACTGTGTATTACGGGTGCGTACATCATAACATACCAGTGTATACCAGTTTCGATTTAAAACCTCCCCCGGAAAAGAATTGTTATTCTCATCACCGATATTATATTATTGTTCTGTCATTTTTAGTTGTACCTACATGAAAAAAAAGTAGGATCAAATAGGATGAATATGTATATTACTTATATAAAGCATATGGTTTGTTTTGATATAGTGTGTTAACTGTTAAATAAAGGATAAAAATATAAACAATACAATTTATACGTTAGAGTATCCAATTACAATATTATTTCCTCGTCATTATCCTGGTGATTTAAATATATTGAAACTTTGCATTAGAATAGTTCTTTTATCGATGGAGATAATAATGGTCATGCACCTAACTATTTATTGTATGCATATATACAACAAAGAAGAGAATAATTTTTGCGTGTGAAGTATTTAATAAATTGTTAAACAATAATTAAAAAAAAATCTCCGTAGTATATAATGATTAATATTCAAGTATTGTGTAACCTTTAATCTATAATTATAATTATAATAGGTAGGTACATGTTAATAGTTTGAACGTTAAACAATCATTAATTAAAAAAAAAAATTAGTTAGAGACAATTAGTTTTATTTTATTTTGAGTAGTCAGGAATCACGATATAACATTTTTACAAAATGTAAAAAATTAATCTGTACTTTTACATCGTGAAATTGCATACTCCAAAACAAGATTGTGTACTTACATACAAATCGAATATCAGAGCATTAGTTTGGTAATAATCTGTACAAGTTTTCAAAGTTTCACAGACCGGACGAATGTGGAACAACAGAAGAGAATCTGCTAAAAGTTAATGCATATCTATAAATGACATCAGGTTTTTATCATAGACACAGGAGCTAACAGAAGTTATACTCAAAACACTACTTCACTTCTATCAAAGTTGATATTTTTTTATGAACTTTGCATGCACACCTAGACCTGACTTCAGCCATACCATCGAAGAATTACTTATTATAACTTATAAAGACTTTGTGTCTTTGTTTACTAAACATTAATAGAATACCTACATTTTTGTAAAGTAAAAATTATAGTCTTCATAGTTGTACATTATTGCTAATTTTGAAAAATGTATCTTACCAATTCAATGGAATCAAGCAAATCAATCGCAAGCCATAATGTGTTGCCTGTATAATAAATTTTCAGGCGAGTTTTGCTGTATTATTTACATTGTTGATGTGATATGATTCAGACTTAACCATATTCACCCCGACCCCACAAAATGACCAGGCTCGTAGATGTGATTTCTTATGAAATATAAGAGTGATAATAAATTAACTAAATTAATATGAAAAAAGCTTTTATCAATTATTTACCCGCGTTGAATGAATGATAAAAACCTCACTAACATTTGCATATATAGTTTTGATTAAAACTATTAAGTAACGTTTAAGTTTGATAAAATAATAATATTCTTCACAAAACACATACGGTCAGGTGGCAAGACATGTAAGAAATCATTTTCAACAAATCCGAGGTACATTGATAATTATGTGAATTGTTTTCATTTTGAGTGAGTATTCATTTTGGGCATATATAAATGAATACAGAATGCAAAATGTACTTAAATATAATATATTATAATTAATAAAGGAAGTAGTGTTTTTGTAATTGGTAGTTCGCTATTGGATATAGAAATATCAGTAAATGACTAACCGTGGATACATATTATGCTTGGTCTCGACCAATAATTATACATAATATTACGTAATTTAGGCATAAATCAAGCATTACGAGTGTTAAATACTGTCGCAATATCCGTAAAAATTAATAATAGTTCGACAGTTCGAGTAATAATATGTATATGTCATCGGTACCTACCTATACTTAATAATAGTTTACTCATGAAGTCATACATTAGTCACCAGTGGTATGAACATATCATGTGCCAGTGTGCCACAATACTCTGATGCGTACTCCTCAGGTGTGCAACAAAGATAAAGCAGATTTAAATGAAATGATTCACAAATCAAAAACATATAAAAATGTAAAGAAACATGCGGGGGAGGTGGAAAATGATTAGTGCTACTAATAAAACATTAATTCTATCTCGTAACTATCAAATGTTCATTATTATTTTTTTTTTATTATTATTGATCTTAAAAAAACATCGGCTCCAAAGGCCATTAGTTAAAGTTTTTTTTTTTTTTTTTTTAATTTTACATATATGTACCTTTAAGTACATACAGATATTATACTTAAGATGGTTCATTATTAATGGAAGATTTTAAATTCAAATAAAATATCTTTGACGATTATTCTACGAATACAATAATAATATTTCAGAATAAAGTAAACGTTTTTTGTGAATCATAGTATACAATGTGGATATTTTGTAAGTTAATGTTGGTTATGGTAAACAGATATCTAGATTTTAATAAACAATATTAACGATAAATATACAAAATTAAATAAACCATTAATGTTTAATCGACAACAACAAGTGTAAGCCTTAAAAGTACTACAGAGTACTATAGAGTAGATAGGTAGGTACTTGAACCATCCATTACCTACAATAATATAAAAAAAAACTTATAATTTGGATCTAAATCTATTTATTGCAAAAAATAATATACTTGCTTTTTATTTCTGCTCTTTAAATAATGAGCAAGTATACCTGATATAAATGTTAACAGGTATTTTCAAATATTTCACAGTTGATTTAAATAAACAAGTCCGTTGAAAATGTCAATGGGAAATTATTGCCCAAGTACTTGTGATAATATAGTCACGAATGTCAATTAGAAATATATATTTGTATATACTTATAATATATAAGTAGGTATATATGTACGTAGAGACTCGTGTAAATGATTAACAATATTTTTATTAATTTATTGAAGAATACTAAAAAATGTGTTCCTAACTAAAAGAAATTTAATAAAATCGTCCCAGGCTTCCACTCCTTGGATCTGAAAACACGCTTTTCTGAAAAACCAAGACTCTGTTGTATATGATGGTTTTTATTGGCCACGTTTTATGGTCAAATACAACTTGATAGTCAAACATCACTATCGCTACACGCGTACCTGTATTATGCAGTGGCTATAAGAGTTTTTCGTCACCATCATATGCGACATCGCCGACATAAGTCGGTCCCGTTTGCCATTTCACACAATCAATATATTATTAAATAAGGTATATTATATTGCTTAAATATGATTAAATTATATATTATTAAATTATACTATCGAAAAATGTTTAGGACTTTAGCATAAATGTGTTTAAGGGCTGAATATAACTTTTTTTTTTTGGGAAATGGGAATTATTTTCGTAATTCGTAAGCACGTTTTCTTGGTTCCATAAGAACTTATTATTAATAATTTATAATTTATTACTATCCCTTCCCAAAATTATATTCATGATTCATTTGCTTTTTTTTTCTGTATGTTGTATAATGAGAATAATAAGATATTTATTTCATACAATTTCAATATAATTATTTTTCTTTTAATCACTTAATTATTTACCTAATGAATAATGTAATACCTTCAATGAAATTTTCTGAATTTTAAATATATATTTCTTCGTAGTTCAAACCGATAAATAATATTAAAGTCTTCAAAACTAAGAAACAATCTGCAACCAATAAAGCATTAACTCAGTACAAAATACCTATAACTCAACTGTACCACAACTGCGATAGGTACGTCTTGGTTAAATCCAATATTACTACTATAGACTCCACTTGAACAAACGTTTCATTCTCATTCAAAACTTAAGAGATAAAATATACAAATTGGAAAATAGTTAAATAATAAAAGTGTATAATTAAAGGATAAAAATTACTATCAACTCGAGAAGTTATTAAGTCATCAGATAAATAAATTAGTAACACGGTTTGAATTGTAAATCACTAGTTTACTTAAAAATACATATAAGAGAATGCCAAAAACATACACATGAAATTAATTACTCTTGATTTTCATAAAGCTATCAAGTTGTGCATCTAATTCATCTTTACTTGGCAGCTCTTTTTCATTGCTTCTACAACCACCATCACCTCTTCCTCTGAAGTGACCACGATTAGTTCCACGATCACCTCGGTTACCTCTTGCTCCCCCACGATTATCCCATACTGGAAATGATGCTGGTGTACTGAGACGATTAGGAAGGTTGTCAACAGTTGACAGGTCAGTAACAAGTTCAATTTTCATACGGCGTCCATCCAGGGGTACATTGTTATATTGCCGTACTGCTTTCAATGCAGCATTTTTAGTGTCAAACACAACGTCAGCTATTCCCAAAGATCTGCCGGACCTATCATAATGAACTGTTGCAGTTTTCAATGGACCAAACTCGTCAAATAATCCCCTTATATCTGTAGATGTAACGCCAGAGTCCAAGTTTGATATTACAATTTTATGAATATTATAATAAGGTGAGAATCCATTAGAGCACCAGCCAAAGGTCCACCCCTGCGCATAGGACCACCACCACCACCGCTGCCGGCAGCTCTGTTAGATTGGATATTCGATGCTTCACCGCGTTCACCGCCATCAAAGCCTCTGAAGCCGCCTTGTCTTCCACCGCCACGACGTCCTCCGCGGGATGACGACCTTCTGTTCTTGATTATCTCGTCTAAACTCATGTCCATTGTGAATGACGACCTTCTGTTCATGATTAACTCGTCTAAACTCATGTCCATTGTGAATATATTTCAATTGGTACAACGTTTAAATATATAGAATATGGATAATATAAGCAGATTGTGAAACGTAAATGTCAAAATGAACAACACCACGTTTACAAATACGTTTGAGTCGTTTGACACAAAAATGACCGGCACACAAACAAAAAACATTATATTACTATATAATAATGTATGTAGGTAAACGTATTGATGAATTTTTTCAGCTTACGCGTAGTTATAGAAACGTTTTGTATTTAATAATTATATCACGTAGGAAAATCGATTCAGCTTAGCCGTTTGACCTTAAATTAAATGTCAATTATAAAACAAAAAAATTTTAATCGTTTTACCGATTAAAAAAAATTTAGATTTTATTATATATGTATTATAAAGGAGGTACAGATGTTTATTGGACCAAAAATTTCAATTTTTTTACTGAAATATTTTCATCAGTACTTATGCACAAAAGTGCATAATTAGTTGCTATCTTGTTAACTGTTTAAATATTTAATTTTTTTTCCATAGGTCTGTTTAGAAAAATATTATTTTGCGTACTCAAAGATACCTAAACATAGGTGTTATTAATTGAAAATTTTAAATCGTACAAACTAATTTGGTGAAAATCAGTAGTAAAATGAATGTTATAGTTGGTTAGACCTCACGCGAATATACATTGATTTTGTAAAACATTTCTGTTTATTTCAGTCTAATAAGTTTTTAACTAGGTAGGTACCTACTGTGTTTGTTATCGGACCATTTTCCAATCCGAATAATTGATTTAATTGTATTGTGTAAAACTCTATTAGCTAATACTGGCAAGATAATATAGTGAATACCAAATAATATTAATTGGATAATATATAGTAAAAACAATGAATAGTAGTCATTAGTTTTCATATTATACATATTTTAAATATTCAATATTATGTTACATAGATCTGTCATCACGCATAATATGTTTCTGGCGAAAATAAGGAGAGGGGGGCATTACCGGTTTTTGTTCTTTCCGAAGGGCTGACAATGCCTAAGGTGGAGCTTTCACAACACTGTCCTGAAGTTAATTATTCAATGATTATATATTAATATATAATTACCATGAGCGATTCACGTTTTGACAAAATATATTTTTTTTAAATGCTCTAACTCAAAAACGAAAAATCGCACATTTGAAATTTTCACCAAATCTTTATATTGGCTTTTTCTATCCATGGTTAAGTTTTCTAAGTATTTTGACATATTTTGACTTATTTATAGACAATTAAAATTTTCGATTTTTGTAAGTTTTTTTTTTTTTGAAATATCTATAAAATTTATTAGGCTGTCCGAAAACTTTTGGAAATTTAATACAAGGTTTATTTTAAGTTATACTTATCGTAACTAAAATTTATCGGAGATCGTTTCACTCGAATTTTTTTTTAAGGTCATAAATTTCAAATTTGTATAAAATATGTTAAATTCGCAAAGTTGTCTTGTAGTTGAAAATTCATAAAATTTTTTCAGTTTATACTTAAAGATTAAATGTTTAACACTGGGTTATCCATAACTTACTTTTCAAAAAGCTATAAAACAATTTCTACTGGACTTTAAGAAAACAATTTTATGACCATTTGAAATTTAAATTTTTGCAAAATTGCATACTATTGCATTATATTTCAATTTAAATATAAAATACTATATTATTATATACCTACCCATTTTAGACCAACATATCATCTCCCATCAGAATCGTTATTCATATACAATGATACCTATCATTGCATTCAAATTTAACAAATCCATTGTAATGAGTATTATCCTATTAGTTTTTAAATTGATTTTTACTATTTAAGTATGTAATGATGCGGTCTATGCTATATGAAAAAAATTAACAGCCAGATAAATTAATTATACAGAAAATAGGAAATAGAAAATAATACCAAAATGTTTCATGCGTAATGGACAGAGTAAGAAAATTACCACTTCTATCACTTAAATAAATTAATTATGAGTATAATATTATTATAATACTATAATAATATTATAATTTATTATTGAATTTCTAATTTGATAACACCCAAAAAAAAAATTAAAATCTATTGAATTTGACAACTTGAAATCAATTTTATAATTTATAAATTAGAGAGTATAATTTAATTTATCCAAAAGAAAAATATTTATAATTTGTATAAAAAGTATATAAAGATATATTATTATAATTTAGTTTATAAGATTTAAACCATGTTTTTGTAACAAAATTTATCAAAAGCAGTATATCAGGATATTTTTAATATGCATCACTAACATTGGACAATGTCAGTACTGTGAAATAAACACTTTCAGGATCTTGAACAATAAAATTTTCTTGAATTAGATTAACTGCATCCTATAGAAAAACATACATAAACATGAAGTTAAGAATAGGAGTGTACTTAGATATTACATACAAAAATAATTTATAATCTTACTTCAAGCAACGAGTCTGGACTTGTAGGTCCGTGATTAATAGGATCAAACTTTCCACCATCTAATAAAAAATTAAAAGTATGATCTAATGAATGAGTTATTTAAAATTGATTAATATAAATTGTTGCTCCCACCTAATTCGTATAAACTTCCATCTTTACAAACAAATGCAACAAAGTGATAAGGTAAAACATCTTCTGGATCAGGTGCCTGAAAATATAGAACATTTTCAAGTAATTGAAATTATTAAAAATTTGTTATTTCTATTAAAGTTATTTATAGTTCCCTAAATCTAAAATAAATTAAGGTATCAAAATGATATTTTAGTGTTTAAAATTTATAATAATCTGAAAAATAACAATTTTAATTTTAAATTTAATGTAATCACCAATACAAATTCTTGTAATAATTCACTTAACTATGCAATATGAAATTATGAGTTTTAAAAACCAAAATCCTAGTAATAACATGAACAAAATACTTAGGCAAAATCTTAGACAAGCAATTCACTTGGAAACCACATTGAAAATTGAAAAGAAAAATGCTCAACAGTAGACTTCATCTCTTTCGTCCTATACTAAAATCAAATCTTTTCCTGAGAAACAAAACTTCAAGTAAATTCTTAAATCCATTTAGGTCTACGGAATCCAGATATGGAGCTGTACCAATCCTTCTCCAACTTGTTTAATTCAGGTATTCCAACCCAACATCTTCTGTCTGTTTGTTCTACCTCTGCCCTCTGGTGTGTTTCGAATAACTTACTTCACAAAGATCTCAACACTGAAATCATCAACAAAATTTCTTTCATCCATTACACAAAATTTCACTCAAAATTAGCTAGTCTCTCCAACCTAAAAATTACCATTTAAGGAACTAAAAACATACCAGATATTACTCCCCAGCATTTAAAAAGATACTGGTGCAGCAATCAAATAGATCCAGACATTTAATATTTATGTTTCCTGGTTCCCTCCTCTTTATTATTTGATTCATATAATAAAATGTTCCTGTAATAGTTATCACATTTGCTTATTTTACATAAGCTACAGATTGTAAATTCTCTATTTAAGATTAAAAATAAAAAGATTACAAAAATGAATGCAAACAAAAACTTTGCCAAACACCAAATATAATTTGTCATCTATCAGGGATTACTTTATACAAATTAAAAAGAAAATTGGCCAATCTAATAATTTTGTAAAACTATTTAAATGATAATATTGATTTCTCTAAACTACTAGGCAATGGTTGGATTTAGTTTTAATAATTACTCCACAAGATCCACAATTTGTTTTGTGTTCTATTTTATTATAATAACTATATTTCTGTTATATTTCCCCCCCCCCCGAGTTCTTTCAATAGAAAACAAAATTATATATCATGTAGATTTCTTTTTTATGTTGAGAGAATTTTCAAACACTGTCTATATAGCCCTTAATCTTGATAGTAATGATTAATACTTAATATTTTTTTATATTATATATATTCATATTTTGTTTTTCATTTTATTAATTTATATGCATTATTATAATATAAGGTATGTTAGTTTATTATTAAAATATTGTCATGTATTAATATCAATACTTCTTCTACTATGGTTTATAGGGTACATTCTTGTTTATACATAAATAAATAAATAAATATAGTGGATACTTATCACTGTATAACTAATAAAACTTTTATAACAATAATTATTATATATAATTTAGATGGATATCAAAGAAAAATATTTACCGCAGTTTGTCCCTCAATAGCAATTTCCCTATGAGTATTAATCATATCTTCGGATTTTGTTAACATTTCACCACGATCGCTTGGTGACATATTTTTCCCCTCGTCCAAAAAACGTTTTAATATTCCATCATTGAGCATTATCCTAGGAACAGCACACAATTTTCATATTTAAAACCTATTAAAAACTCAGACATGTAAATTCATAATTATTTAATCAGTCTTACTTATCTCTATTATTAGCAACACTATGTATTAGAGCCATAGTGCCACAGGCGTTATGAATAAATTGTTTGACAAAATATACATTGTCTGATACCTGTTGACCTTTATCTTTTAATCTCAACTCTTCTGCTTCCTTGCGTTTTAGATACTTAAAATAAATAGAATATAATTTAACAAATAATAAATATTATTAAAAATATAAAGGTATATATTATATATGAATCTCTTACAGCATCGTTGTATGGAAACAACATAATGACAGAAGCAACTGGTCTAGGAACAATAGCAAGTTCGTCAGGCCCAAATCCAAATACATCACATATTTCCCATTCATTAGGCACTCCCAAGTCATGCAAAAACTAAAATAATTGTATAAATGATTTTCACAAATTTTACAAATAAAATACTTAATAAAATGTAACCTGTCAAAGGATATTCAATATTTTAACATTATGCAGAAGGAGAAGGATAATAATTTATTAGAAATGTGATATCTAAACAACCAGCATTAGATTGATTTGATTTTATATTACTTGCAGCTTGACAGATTCAAAATTTTAGAACACATACATTTACTTGAGTTAACTGTTGGAAAATGTAGATTGACATTTTTTAGATTATTTCTTACCTTGCTCATAACCTAAAACATAAATGTATATTATTTAACATGAATTAGTTGTGTATTAAAAATATGTGTATAAAAATAATAATAATTTAGTAACAATTGTAAATCAAAATTATTATTTCCTAACAAACTTTTCTTAACATTAATATACACATAGGTATTAAATGATACTAAATTTAATAAAATATAATGAACACAGAAAATATAAATCATAAGTGTTTCCATTTTGTACTCACCGCTGGATTGGATTCCAAAGGTATCCACGACATAATATTGGCTTCTAGATAATCGACTTACGAAAAGTAAAAAGGAAAATTACTAGAAATTTCAGAAGAGTAAGCAACAAACTATAATAATAAGTTAATGACAATCGGAATTAGTATTTTAAATATTTTGATTTTGAATGACAATTGCAATTTGCTGTTTTGTTTATCACTGCACGGAACAGCCGAAAGCGGCGTCGTGTGCTTATCACACATTTTAGGACTATCAGCGTTCCTTGTGTATGTCTTTAGTTTTACAGACTCCGCCAATTTTCAAAACCAGGTTTTTTTCGTTTTTTAAATAATATTTGTAATCAACGATAATATTATAACTTTTAACTTTTGTTCATTACTCATCAATTCATCAAGGTACAAGATGGAACCTCGATAACTCGAATCAGTTCAAGGAGAAAAAAAATGCAGAGTTATCGAAAACAATTTTTAGTGAAAAATAACTTTATAAATTATAACTTACAAAATATAAAAATAATTGTTTAACTATAACATTAAAATATAAAATACTTATTATTCGAAATTATACAATGATATAGTTATACGTTTATTATTTATAATTTATACTTTTTACCAATACTCAAGCTTCAGGGTAAATACATGACGAAATAATAATGAACCGTTTCATGGCTTGTAACACAATGAAACATACTTACTTTTATATACCTATCCATTCATGAACATACAATTCGTTAAAATCAAATCATTTATTATTTAAAATTTACTAAATTGAAAAATATTTCAAATCATAAAGGACGTTCATGCTTACTCATAAAACTAGATACAGCTTTTTAGTAACCGACAGAACATATAATGTGATTCAAACCTTAAACATTAAGTAAAGATTGATAAAATTAATAAGTATTTAATTGCAATTATTGTTATTAATATAATATAGTATATTAATATTAATATTATATACCTACATATTATGTATTTCAGTAACTTTCAGTAATGTGTGTCCAACAATTCAAACAACTTATAAGCTAAAATTCAACTCAAATGACTTTGAATTATAGAGATCTGAGTTATTAAGGTTCCACTATATTTAGATTAATAGGTGCGAAGACAAGGGGACTAAAATCTTAGCCCTCCTCCCTTCTTCCTCAATTCATAATTAGCCATCCCAATCTATTTATATCGAATAAAACACTTAAGACCCCAACATTTTAAAATTTTTTTAAAGTATTTTTCTTTTGGTTCAATTTAATATATAAATAATAATAGAAATAATTGTAGTGACCGAGCATGAATTGTATACCTGAAGTTGTTTAAGTTGAATGATTCATGAGAATCGTAGTTAAAATGTATATATATGGTATAATATATGCTAAATACAATCAAAGTTAACGCACATCTAGTCTTAGACCGTTGTCAGTCATTAATCACATATTATTATTTTCAATATTTTGATAAGTGATCACTGATCAGTAATAACTAACAAGTAATAACCAATAATCTATACACCTATTTTGATTTTACTTATTTAAATCAACATATCTCCAACCTGGGGTAATCTTAGGGATATATGGAAGAAAAATGGTAATTGTGAGATAGTATGATAGTTTTCAGCACAGTCTTAGAAGATTCTATCTAATAAGACTGCGGCTTTGAGCAAATGCTTTTAGACAAAAATCTGTTGCTGTAATATATTTGTATGCTGTTTCAATGTTTTGTATAGGGATATGTTAATGAATATTGTAATTATTTGTGAATGCCTTATAAATATATTTAAGTCTATCTTTCACTCAGGTATGATGTGAATAGTTGTTGTATTCTAAAATTGTCAGTTGTAGTGCATTCAAATTCAAGTTACAATAAACTATAACCAAAAATAATTAATATTTATTAATATTAAAATAATATTAATAAAAAAAAAATAAAACAACTTAATGTGATTAATAATTATTTTTATTATTTATTACCAAACTTTAATTTATTTCTAAATTTTTTTGGATTAATCCCATATGCTTTTAAACGATCATCAGTCATTGATTCTAAAGCACTAGGTTCTTTATTAGATTTAAACTTTTTATCTGAAAACTTTCGTTTTTTATTTGATCCATTTTTATTAATGTAGTCTATTTTTCGTTTTTCCCCTATTTTACCATTTTTAATAATTTTTTTATCATCTGATGTTGGATCTACTATTTGTTTTTTGTCTTTTTTAATATTTTTAATAGTTTTCTTATTATTTGGTGTATAATCTTTTTTACAGTTTTCATACATTTTACCATTTTCTATAATTTCAAGAACTTTACTTTCATTTTGTGTAGAAGTATTCTGAAGTTTTTTAACTCGTTTTGTTTTAGTTATTTTTTTAATGTTTTGAGGAGGGATCACCTTTTTACAATCTTCAACAATTTTATTCTTAAGTTCAATATTATTCTTAGGTAAGACATCTTCTACTTTGAAAGCATTCTTTACCGATTTCTTTTTCTTTATCTTCTTTTTAGTTATGGTTTCTTTCTTTTCTTCATATGTTTCATCCGGTTTATTAAATCTATGAAACAAAAATAACTGATTAATATTACTTTTGAAATACAAAAAAAAAAAATGATTTAGAAAATATAAAAAATTAAATTAATAATCAGACAATTAAAATAATTTAAAAGATAGACTTAAATACAAAATGTGTCAATTAATTATCAAATTAATATTTTGCTTTTATTGTTCAATATTACAATAACAATTAATTGAAATGTAATTTTTATTTCTTATATTTATGAATTTAGATTTTATTAATCATGTGTACAATTATATTAGTACTTATACAGAAAAACATGGTATCTCATAGAAGTGGAAATTAGTTAATATAATATATAAATTTTATAATTATTTTTACTTTTATTATACTAAATAAAGCTTTGACTACCAATACATTATTTTTTACATAAATATAATTATAAACATACTCTTCTTTAAAAAGACTGGGCAAAATTTTCTTTTTTAATTCTATATCCTTGGCTTTCCGTTTATAAATTTTAGCTTCAAATTTTTGCACTGTTTCAGGTTGAATTTTAGTTAATTTCCCTAAAGGATACCACTTGTTAAGTTCATCATCATCTGCTAACAAAATCTAAAGCATATATATAATAAGAAAATAATAAATGAAATAAAATTAAGCAAGTATTCATAGTACCTCTTCAATTGTCAAACCGTAATCATTGGGAAGTACTTTATTGTAAGTATATCGTGTTGGTACACCACTAACAACGTCTTCACAGTCTAAACTGTAATATTCATCTATGTATTTTTCAAATGACCCCATTGCTTTATTATATTTTGGTATTATTTTGTTATCATTGATTGCTTCATTTTTAATTTCTTGGTTAACTAATAATTTTCTTTTTTCTTTTCGCTTTGCAGCTCTAGTTTGTTTTTTGGCTCTCTTATCCATACTTGGATCATAATCACAATCCATCTAACAAAAAATAAAACAATAAATTATTACACAATGGCATTGGCATATTGTTACATTTATAATTTTATACACTCATATAATACATATCAATTTTATTAATCAATTAAAAAAATACTTACAATAAATTCATCTTCTTCTTCATCAAATACTGGTTTTTTATCATCCATTTTATCATAAAATTCTTCATCAAATAACTCATGCATTTTTCGATCATACTCAGTTGGGTTAAAATCTTCTTCTAATTCTGTATCCTAGTGTATTTTATGACATATAACAAATTGTTAAAAGTAATTAATAAAAAAATATGTTTTAATAATAAAATATTAGGTACTTACCTCAAATCCAACACCTTTATTCCCAGTTATTTCTTGAAGTTTTCTAATTCTATCAACAATCTCTTTTTTTTTAATTTTTTTGAGTTGTTTGATTTCTAAAGATCGTTGTTCCAATTCTTTTTTTTTTCTTTCAGCTAATTCTTCTCTCTTATTTTTTCGTTTTTCTTCTTTGCGTCTTAGTGAATTTTCCATGGTACGAGGGTAAGTTTTAATCTAAAAATAAATATAAACAAAAAGTTTTATTCAAAATTTAAAAAAAATTTTATAGTCATAATTTGTCTACTCTGTTGTGTGTCTATAAGTAAATATATTTAATATATGTGTAATTTATTTACGAGTCAATACAATATATAATACAAATACTTAAATAATTTTATTAAATTATAAAATATTCTAACAAATTCTTTATCAGGTTCTTCAAATCTAAAATTATATTTATGTTCAAACTCTTCATGTTTCTCAAGCATTTCATCCTCTTCAGAAAATCTCATTTCATCTTCTATTAAGTTTTCTTCTTTTGGTTTTTCTAAAAATCTAATAAATTTTTTTTCTTTTAAAATATTTTTCATTTTTAAAGTCAATATAATATGAGAGTAAAACCGTTTTTTAAACAATTTTTAATTATAATTTTTATAATTTAAAATTTTCTTTTTATTTACATAATAGGTAATAAAAGTTCAACTACCTTTTATTTAAGATATAATCACATAAAAATTGTTCCCCTTCTTCCAAATTAGGATTGTTCCAATAATCATGCAAGTATTGAAGATCATTTTTAGTTTCTTTGTCTTCAGGTTCATCTCTATTTCCTTTAAGCCACTCTAAATAATCTTTATCTTCTTTTTCCTAAAACAATTAATAAGTAAACATTATTACTATAAAAATGTTCATTGTTAAACCATCAATATTTTTAACTTCATTGTATTTACCTGCTCTTCTTTAGTCTTAACACGTGGCTTTAATATATCTTCATCGTCAGAATTATCATCAAGAGCTCCTTTGAAACTTTCTTTAATAGCCTGCTGTTCTTCTACATATGAAGGAGATGACATACGATTTTTTTCTTTTTTTAAAACATCTAAAATAGAAGTTAATAAAAATGTACTACAGTATAAATATCTTCTATAGTTTTACTAAATTATAATTAATTATAATTTAGTTTTTAGTAAAATTGCTTGATTTTAAATTTAAATTTAGTAAATACTATAATTCATATCAAACGTTTAAGGGTATTTTAAATTTTTAATGGTTGGACAGAATCAATATAAAATACCATTTATTTCCACAGTATCATCAAATTCTGGACCACGTTCTAATAAAATTTTCCTTTTGTATTCTTCTAGATATATGGGATTTGAACTTTTTGCACTGCTAGTAGCAGTTTTTTTTGTAGTCTGTACAGTTGATGGATCGAAAAAATTAACAGACTCATCATAAATCTTAGGATCATTTTTTTTAAGACAAGATAATGCTTTGAAAAAATTCTTCTCTACATCATCAGTCAATTCCTAATGAAACAATAAAAACGCATTATATATCTTATTGTTCAATAATTAGATTAAATATATGTGTATAGGTATATACTATATGTCTATATACTAAAAATAAATACCTTGGCTTCTTCGTCTTCTTCCTCCTCGTCGGAACTTGAGTTATTGTCTAGTGAATTAACTTGAAACATGCTCATTTTGAAAAACTCAAAGACAAATAACTATTTCAAGTGGATTACTCGGAGCAAACAAAGACAATATTTGGGAAGCCAGCAAAACTGACTTTATAAATTATTAATTATTTTACCATAACATACTAGTTAGTATGAAAATATGGAATATGGATATTGGATAAACAAAACGGTAAACACACGGTACAAGAGATTTATTATCATATCAGTTTCTTATCACGTGTTGTTTTTAACCTATAAATTTTGAACGTTTGAAGAATTACATACACGTTAAAAACGAATAACATATCAATTTTTTATTCGTCCAATCGTTACTGATTATTGATAATCTTTTATGTTGATGTTTTTTTTTTGCGTCAACTACGACTATATTTATTCGTAAATGAGGATGGTATTCAAAATAAATATTTTGTTTTAAATGTTTTTCCTTTATTCTCAGTGTAGTGTAATACTTTAATTCTATTTCGTATGTTTTTCATTGAAAATTAAATTAATTTAAATATTATTAATATATTTATATATATCGTGTGAAACACTATCGACTGTTTATTATGAAAACATGAAGAACGACTGTGACAAACGAACTAAAACATCTAAAGTCCCTGTTGAAGTATCCGACTCGTTGCGAAAGCATTCCAAAGTTGTGGACAATGTGCGACAAGCAATTGGTGATATTCCTGTTATACCGTCTACGAGTGCAAAACAGGATGAATTATCACCACCTGTGGCTGTTCAAGTGGAAACAGAAGAGGATGTAGAAAAAAAAGAAAGAGAAATATTGATGAGTTTCATTTCTGAATGTGTTAACAGACAAGAGGAAAAGAAAAAATTAAGACATAATAATCAAGAATGTGTGTTCCCTGATGAATCTGAAATATCTAAGCGTGACTCTAGTCTAAAAAAAAATACCGCATTTATAAGAAAACTTAAAAATTTTCCTCCACCTCAGTTAGACCAATTAATTAAAGATATGAATTCTTTAAATTTAACTAAATATTTATCAGAAGTTGTGTCAGCTCTTACCGAAATCAAACTTAAAATGACTGAAATTGATGCCATGATATTATTATGCACTCAGTTAAATACAACTTACTCAGAATTTTCAAAAATTTTCTTTGAACAGTGGCAAAAAATTTTAAATATTAAAAAAGATGACAAAATTGCCAACATGAGCAAATTTAGAGTAGATCTTAGGCTTTTTGCTGAACTTACATCAGCTGGTATTGTACCTCAAAAAGAAGGTCTTGTCTTACTTGGTAATATACTGACTATCTTGATTAACTCTGATCTTCAGGAACATAACAATTTAAATATTATACTTAGCTTTTGTAAATATTGTGGTGATGACTATGCTGGATTAATTCCAAAAGAAATGCAAGAATTAGCGGAAAAGTATGATGTTGAAATTCCTAAAAGTGACATGCTATCCAGTGACAAACAGAAAAATGTAAGAGCATTATTAAAAGAGTACTACGTATCTTTATGCAATCATGTAAAAAAAATGCATAATGATTTAGAGTATGCAGAGAAACAAAATGAAAAAATATTACAAACAAAGGGTGAACTGAGACCAGAACGTAAAGCTAAAAACGAACAAATGAATGTTACATATCAAAAACTTTACAGTTCCACACTGACTTTTGCGGATATACTTAATGAACCAGTAATTATATTAAAAGAAGAAAAAAAAAATAGTTCAACTGAAGACTTAACTGATTCGGAGTCAGACATAATTGGAACAACAGCACCATTAGAATTGACTAGTCTTTGGGAAGATGATGAAACCCAAAAGTTTTATGAAGAATTTCCAAATCTAAGTAATTATATTCCTGATAAAAGTAAGAAATTAGATGAATCAGAAGAAATTGATACTGAATGTAATGCCAAGAAAAGCTTATCCGATATTAAAGATGCTGTGGAAGTTGAAGTGTCCAATATTGGTACTAAAGTTGTATTTGAATCATTTGTTGAACAGCTACCAAAGTGTGTAAATCGAGAAATGATTGACAATCTGGCCATTGAATTTTTAATATACCTTAATACCAAGAACAATCGTAAGAAATTAGTAAAAGTTCTGTTCAGTGTACCTAGAACAAGAGTAGATCTTTTGCCATTCTACACACGTTTAGTAGCAATTTTAAATCCGTTAATGCCAGAAGTTGGACTTGAACTTTGTTCTTTATTAAAAAGTGATTTTAGATACAATGTTAAGAAAAAAGATCAGATTAACATAGAAACAAAACTTAAAGTTGTGCGTTACATCGGAGAAATGGTCAAATTTAACCTAATGGCCAAATCTGAAGCATTGCACTGTTTTAAAATGCTGCTAAATGATTTTACTCATCATCATATAGAAATGGGTTGCGCTTTATTAGAAACTGCTGGTAGATTTTTATATCGTTCTCCAGACAGCCACCACCGTACTAAAATATACTTAGAACAAATGATGAGAGTCAAATCCATTTCAGCTCTGAGACCCGTATATGTCACAATGATTGAAAATGCTTATTATTTTGTTAACCCTACTGATTCGCCTGCTATTATGAAAAAGCAAAGACCAATATTACATGAGTTTATAAGACATTTATTGTATAATGAACTAAAAGATGCTCCTGAAAAAGAGAATATGATTTTAAGTCTCCTCAAACAAATGGACTGGGAAAATTTAACAGAAAAAACTTATTTGATAAAATGTTTAACCGAAGCGTGGAATGTTACTTACCCAATGATTTCAGATTTAGCGTGTTTGGTTGCAGCTTTTGTTGATTATGATGATTCAATTGGAACACGTGTTGTTGATGGTGTCATGGAAGATATACGTGTAGGTCTGGAAACAAACTTGGTGAAATTTAATCAAAGAAGAATAGCTATGATCAAATATTTTGGTGAGCTATATAATTATAGATTAATAGAAAGCAATGATGTATTCAAAGTATTATACAGTTTTGTTTCGTTTGGTGTTGTGTATGATCCAGATTTCTATTCCACTTTTGATCCTCCTCAAAATTTATTTCGACTGAAACTCATATGTGTTTTACTTGACACTTGTGGTGAGTTTTTCAACAGAGGTCCTGGAAAACTTAAATTAGATTGTTTTATTTTATACTTTCAATATTACTTTTGGTTAAAGAAATCAAGTACTACTTGGGATACTCAAAATCCTTTTCCTGTTACAGTAGATTACTTGGTTACAGATGTATTAAAAAAACTTAGACCCAACTTGAAGATGAAGAATTGTTTCCTTGAAGCTCAAAAGATAGTTATTCTGCTTCAGGAAAGACTCATTCAACAATATAATCTTAAAGAAAGTGAAGAATCTCAATTAACTACTATTGACGAAGAAGCAGATGAAAGACATAATTTAGACGAGGAAGACTCTGACGTTGATTCTTCAGAAGATGAAGATAGTGATGGTACTGTAAATAGTGATAAAGTTCAAGTAGAGCCTGTTCGTCGTAAGATTGAAGATCCAGAAGACTTTGAGTTCTTAGAATCTTTTGATAAAATGGTCAGCGATAACATACAAGAAAGAACAAAAGAAGCAACACGTCCACAGACAGAAATATCTATACCGTTTCATTTAAAAAAATATAGTAAAAAGACATATGAGCAGTTACAAAGTACAAATGAAGATGATTCTGTGAATTTTATATTAATGTTAAAAAAAGGTAACAAACAAACCTTTAAAAACTTACAAGTACCAGTGGATTCTGAATTGGCATCAAATTTAAAGAGTCAAGAAATGGCTGAACAAGCTGAATTAAGAAGAGTAAAGCAATTGACTTTGGACATTAACAACAGACAAGAAGAAGAAGATTATAAAGATTTAACTCAATTAATGCAGAAACCGATTGTTACTTGTATTAAAGATAAAAAGCTGATTCCTAATAAAGGAACACCTGATGCCGAATCCATATTTGGGAAAAAAAAAAGGTTTTTAATATTAATTTACTGTTTTATTCAATTGTCAACTATATACAGGAATAAAGCATTTCATGTAATGCCTGATTATTTGATATTGTATTCATAGAATTATTAATAATAATTATATTCAGTAAAGTTTATTGAAGTATATGTTGACAATTGAGAATATATAAGAAATTATATAATCATTATTTAAAGATAAATGAATAAGTATTTATTTTAATATATGTTTTTGGTTTTTATCTTTAGTGACAAATGGGTATGAGTAGATGTACAAATAACTCTCATGTGTGGTTTGGATATAACAGAAAAGACTCAAATTATTTGTGATATTAATTTAAGGTAAGTTTGAAAAATGATTGTTTATTAATTTAATTTAATTTATTTTATTTTAATTTATTTTTCAGCAGTTATAAGTACAAGTATACAAAAAGAAATTATATATTTTATTCAATTATTTTTGTTTATAAAAAGTAGTAACAGTTACTGTTGTATAATTTTTCATAAGAATGTAAATTGGTAAAATAATTTATTATTTTAAATAATATGTTATTTGCATATTTATAAAAATTAAATTTGTAAAAAATTTAAATTGAGTGTTAAAATATATTTCTTGTCTTGTTATTTATTTTATTTTGTTATTATTGCTAAGGTATTATTTTACTAATAATTTTTGTCCTGGACAATGGATAGACTGATCAATTTTATTTTAATCTAATATGTTTAAGTTTAAATTTTAAAATAAGAATAAGAAATATTGAACTTGACTATTTTATCTTATGTATCTAATCATAAAGTACAAATCTACTTCCCTACACTGTGTATCAACCAACATGCTTTATTTAATGTTACAAATATCAAATATTTTAATATATTTTGTGTTGCTTATTTTAAAACTAAATTTATTAAGTTGTTGATATCATTTTCTGAATTAATACATGTTAATAAAATCCTAACAAAATTGTAGACCCCCAATTTTATAATAATATTTATGTTACATAGTACTATGATCTTAAATCAGCAAATATATAAGCACAAAATTAATATTTTAATGATTTTTGTAATGAATGTTTGATTTATATTGAGATTAACATTAAATTTTCAAATTTGAAAACAAAAACTATATGTTATGAAATGTATTAGTTAAAAATTGAACACCTTTAAGCTCTAACTGATTTCATTTAATATAATTATTAGGTATAAATTGCAGAGATTCACTTAGGCCCTTAAAGCCATAAGCTTTGAGAACTTTAGCAAGAATCTTTATAGAAACTACTTTTGTTTCAATGGCTGAGGCTTTGAGTCTAAGTCAGAAATGACAAACCTTTTGGTATCTATGTAGTAAATAAACATTTTTGGTTTTATTTACTCTATGTGTCAGTAATTTTGGTTGACTTTTTTCTTTTTTTTAATTGAATAGTTAATTAAAACTGCACTTTATTAATTATATTATTTACTATTTCATATTAATTTAAACTCGTAATTTTTATTGAGTTATTAATTTTAAAATGCATTTAAAATTATGAAATATTTAAATTGGCATGTCACGTGACATAGATTTGCCATCTCTAGCCAAGATTTTCAGGATTAAAAATGTATTATACTCGGAGTTAGTCTTCATATAAATTAATATCCTGAACAATCTACTTAATGGAGCTTACCCTGTTCAATAGTTTCTACACAAAATATTAACGAATTTAAAGAATTTAAAACTATTATTACCCTAGGTGTTTACCTAATTTAGTTTATTAATTACTTTTATCATAATAATGTTCCAACTAGTTTTCAGCCTAGAGTTGGGTTTTTATAAAAACACATGTACCGTCAATATATATATATACCATAAGTAAGAGTATTTACAATAGTAATATTTGGAACAACTCGATATAAAAAATTGAGAATATTATTAATAATGTTTGTCAAAAAAGTAGTCAAAAATTGGTGTGTAAAAAAAGGCTGTTCTTTGATCTATGTGAATCCCTCAATTGGAACTGCTTTTAACAGTAAAAAAATTTCCTATAAACATAAGACATGACCATTAAACCTACATTTTTGTTTTACTTAAACCATTGATTACATAATAGATAGAATAATTCTACAATCAATAATTAAACCCTTTTGTGTATACTTAAGTCTAAATATGAATTATACAAAAAAATTGATTAAGTGCTTAGACTTTGAGATAGTAACAATTTTGATTTAAAACCCAAGATTATAGCTAATAATAACTAAATTGTATTTTATAAATAATTTTTTATATCAAGTCATTTAATTAATTTCTTCCTATGAACTCAAATAAAAGTATTCAGTATATAAACAACTGTTCTAACATTATCAGTTCATAATTATATCTTGCATACCCATTACCATTTTGGAAGGCTGTATTGGGTCAATTGATCTGATTTTCAGTGCATGGTATGTTTAATTTTTACTACTTAACAATGTTCCCTCGTTTTCTTTCTAGAATACTTTTTTAATTTTTTCTGAACTTGGCATATTTTTCAAACCCATCACAAAATTAGAGACTCCTGGTTTTTTTTTTAATTACAATATATGGAAGAACAGACAAGTTTATTGGAAAAAAAATATAATTATTGTATTATTATCCCTGTGGTTAACATGAGGTAGAGGTTAATCAAATAAGAAAATATTCAAAATCAGAAAGAGGGATACTGATTACTCATTGAACATTGAACATCAGCTTTAATAAAACAAATTGAAAATAAATACTGCTGATATCAATAGCAGAACAGGATTTCTTGTTTAGTGCCTCAATATGATGAACAGTTAATAATATTAAAAATGAATACACAAAAATATTTTTATAACTTATAACTATAAGTAATTATTACTATTTATTTTATAAAGATAACATTTTACCAAAATAAATGTGCTTATACAGTGAAAAATAAGAACAATATAATTAAATACTAATATTATGTTTAAAATAAAAAAATAAATTTATATAACTAATCTATGATATAATAAAAATAATATTTGTGTTATTATTATTTATTACAATATACTATAGCATGATTTAATATTTATAATGTTATAATGTTATAATGTTATAAATATATAATGTACAAATTCTTAACTATCATTAACATCTAGATATTGCCGTAGGCGCCTTCCTATTAGTTTAGGATAAGTTCGATTGCGTTTTTTAAATTCTTTGCTCTGGTGTGTTACCGCACCATGTTGAAGTTGAAAATCACAAAGAGCATTTAAAGGTTTAAGCAGCATATTTTTATAAGAGTCATCATTTTCTAATACTGTCAAAGCTTCAATGGCAGTTTCTAATGTACTAAGACATCCATCTGTTGGTTGTGTTCTGATAATATATTGACTGTCATACTTGTGCATCAATTTTACCTAATTCATGAAATAATATAGATATTTATGTATGAAATGTTAGACATATTGCTTTAAAATCTTATAAGATTAAAGAGAAGGTATTAGTACATTTTTATGAGCAATTAAAAATGCATGCATTTGCACTAAAATTGTTCTATCATACAGTTGATAAATACTCAAAAACATTGAAATTGTAAAAAACCTATAGAAACTCAACATTTTGAAATATAAAAATATGTATTAACAATTTTGATAACATGGTGGATCAGTTAATCAATTATGAACTGATTAGCTTCAATTCTCCAATCATTGTTTTGTTATGAATATTGTATTTACTAAATAGTAAATTTAAAAGTTACAATACGATTTACAGAAAAATTATGCAAATGGATACAATTAACATCCTAGGTATGATATTTTGAATCCAAAAAATCTTGGTGTAATAATAATAAATAAAAATGTCAGAATATACTATTATTATTTCTCCTATACCTTTATTATGTCTCATTATATTATGTAGTATCACTGATTATAGTATTTCTTAATTAATGGTAATATCTATTTTATGTATTGTAATTGTCGAGCAGAATAGTTTATGCTACAGTTCTTAATAATAAAAATATGAGGTCATTTAATTAGTTTTAACTAGATAAATAGTTCTTTGTCCATGTATTATCTAAATCTTTAAAGTATTTGTTTTTCATGTTTATTTTAAAATATTAAACTGAATGTATACTAACATGGGTCATTGATTGAAGCAGTTGAGTATTATTATAAATAGCTTTGGCTTGTGGCCAAGTACCATCGAGAATAATCAAATTATGAATTTCTGTTTCTTTAGGTAAATGAGCTATGTCAATTGCTTTTTCAGAAAGATACAACAATACAGAGTGTTTAGATGAAAGAATATCCCACAGTCCGACATGTCTGCAAACAATTAATAATATACAATAATTAGTAAAAGTTTTTTTTTTTTTTTTTTAGACATCTACAATAACTCAATACAACTACAAATATTGGGTATTTTTACTATTGTAAATAAATAGATTAACTCATAGATTCCCAAATTCACTTTTAAAATTGAGGTGGTACACATATTGATTAAAAGTGACTGGTGGTACACGATGATAAAAGGTTGAAACCCCCTGGATTAACTACTGCATATTATTTAATTAACAGTATATACTTTAAAATAACAAAATTGGTTTCAACTTAGCATTGTTATCAAAAAGGTCTCAAAATCTATGTACTAAAATTATTAAAATTTGTAGCTGATCCTACAATACTTTAATCTATTTTGTAAGGGCATGTCAATGTACTCAATTATTGAAATAATTTGATTTAAATATACAAATATTAGATACAACCATAACATAAACATGATAATAATAAAATATTTCTAGAAACAAAGGATATATTATTTACTTTTTAGTGGGAAATTTTTTTCCTTTGTAAACAACACAACTTTCTTCTGCCAATCCTAATGTTAACATAGGAGCTGTACGAAGACTTCTTTTTTCTTCCGCAGGATGTTGCAATAGAACAATTTTACAATTTGGCTTTAATCTTGTTTCAGGTAAATAATTACACCAGCACACATTGTAAGGACGTCTAAAATTATAAAACCTTGCATATATAAATATTTCTAAAAAAAATTTTAAATAACATAATTTAGAATTACATTATAATTATTGGACTTACTCGCATGAAACACATATTTGGCGCATTTTAGGCGGGTCAGCAGGTAAATTTACAAAATCATCCCAAACTTCTTCATTTGACATAATGATTACAATAATACCTATATATATATATGTATATAAATAAAATCTTTATTATTAGAACTATATTTTACACAAGATAAAAATAAAAAATACTGTTGAATCTTACAAAGGTTTCCAGATTAAAGTGGATTTCTATGATATTAATAAAAGTAAACAGCAAACACAACTGCCATACAAAATATTGTTTCCTAGAAAATATTAGGATTACATAATTACATTATTCAATACCTATAAAATAATTTTTTCAATTAAAATACTTTTATGGTCATTATCAAAAAAAAAAAAAATTGGTAGTCCAATATTGCATATATTTTTCTAAAAGAATTGTACAAAAAATATAAAATTAAGATAAATCATTTTAATGGTATTGTGTTGTTTATAAATTATTAAAAAATATTGTTTTAGTTATATATTGCCAGTTATAGTAACAGTAAATGAGAAATATTTATTACAAAAAATATTAGATATTTTTGAATATGGAAAATGGTATTTAATATTATTAATAAATACTTACTTAGTAATTTGAAAATCTATTTTATAAATTTATGGTAACTACTAAAATAACTAAAATGCTTTATGGAATCTCAAATCTATAAACACAATATAAATTGTTCAGAAGTATATAAATAGTCTATTTTCTAACTGATTTAAGTAATTAAATAATATGCTTACATTTAAAAACTGATCAAAAGCAAGAGTATCGGTATCTGCATCCCAAATACAACGAGCCCCAACTTTTATTCCAGCACCATGACGTTCGCCTAAAACAACTTGTACCATAAACTTATAACGACTGTCTAGATATTGATCTATAAAAAACACAATAAATCATCATTTGTCAGCATAAATCACAATAAGTTAGCAAATATTATATTTATATTTAAGTACTATAAAAAAATGAAATAATTTTTTTTAAATTTTTGTTTTATTAATTTATTTATACAAACTAGATAGAATTAAAAAGACCTCCAAATTATATTACTTTTATATTATTAAGTATAATTTATTTTACTTTTTAAATTTAAAAATATCAAGGATCCTAGTTAGGCGTGTTACATGGATGACTGAATGATATTGCTATATTGGTCTTTTAAAATTAAAACTAGGGATGGGCATCAAATCTGAATATCTAAATTTTCCCAATATCCGAATATTCAAATCTGGATTTGAATTAAATTCATATCCAAATTATTCGGATTATTCAGATTAATTAATTATTTTTATTGCTAAGCACAAAACAACACTGGTAGTTGAATGCATCAGAAATATAATATACCCGTTCAAAAATGTATGTTAATGAAATATATATATAATATATATATATATATATATATATAATTAGAATTTAAAAATGAGATTCAGCAAAATTGAATTGAATAATACGGATCCTCCGGATAACCTGTCAAATCCGAATAATCCGGATTTTTTTAAATCTGGATATACCCACCACTAATTAAAACCCATTTACTATCATTTCCAAAAAAAATTTATAAGTTAAAAAGATCAAGTGAATCAGTTTATATTTATAAAGATGAATGATATAGTAAAAAAAACCAAACTTCTTAAAAGGTAGGTTTAACTTTTAATTGGAATTTCAAATTCTTATGTATGCACAAATTTCATTAAAATATTTAGAAAATTATGAACTGTCTATAACATGCTAATATCAATACCAAGAAAATGATTGAGTCGGTAAAATAACCAACATAACAATTAAATAACAATAATATAGTCTAATTATTACAATATTTACACTATTTTTCTCAATGATTGGGAGAACTATTGAAAAATTTAAATAATGACCTCTGAAGTACCAACTACTTGAACATTTTCTATGAGAAAAATTATAGGTTTGTATATACCGAAGCAATCTTAGACAAAATCGAGTACAAAAATTAAAACAAGCACATCATGATGAAACTAATAAAACTAATAAATTTCTTGTTTCATTCAGAATCTAAAAGTATAATTAATAATAATAATAATAATAATTAATACAATATACATTTCAATAAATAAGCATAAATAATACCTTTAACTCTATTTTTGATTTCACTTCCTATTGTCTTGCTAAGTACTTGGGCTTGAATTTGATTATACTCTTTATCCTTCAAATATTTGGTAAGAGTTTCTTGTATAATTTCTTTGGCAAAATTTGTTTTAAATCTAAAATTCATTAATTTAATAATTATATAATTAATTATTTAAGTATAAATGTATATAAATTATTCTATTGTTTTATTTTCATGTTTTTACACAAAACACTAGATTTTCGTGTTAATTCTGAGTATATAAAAGGTATAAAAAATTTAAATATATGGTTTTTATAATAAGTATTAATACTATAGACTTGAGAATTACCATTCTCAAGATATATCCATAATTAATAAAATTACCCTATAATTTTCTTTAAAAACTTTTTTTTAAAAACTTCTTTCAAAAAACCACTAAAATGTTTTTGCAGATCAAGTGCAAAATTATTAAGTTTTTAAATAGTTACACAGGAAAAACATTTAAATAAAATGATAAACTTGTTTAGAAATTAATTAATATTATATTTTGATAGTTGTATAACTATATTCAATCCTAATAAAGATATTATCAACAATGAATAATCTATACTAAGTATAAATAAATATTATTATGACATTATGTGTAAATACTAAATAATGTATAGCAAGTTATCTATATACCAAAAATAAATAATACCTTTTATACAGGGTTAATAATATATATAATTCTATGTTATCATTTAAATATTTAAATTATAAATCATAAAAAATTATCGATCAATATTATAGCAGTATAACAATAATTACATTTTTAAACGTTTGAAAGATTTATTAAAAATTTAAAAAATATTTTAAAACATAACCTATTGTCAAGGTATTATACAAATGTTTATTTTTATTAATTGATATTAGAGTAATGATACAATGACTTACTTTTGATTTTGTGAAGGTCTTATTTGAAAGTTGTGTATTTGGGATTTATTACTTTCATCGACTGATATACTATCATTCTCAACAACAGATTTCGTTGACATATTACATTAATTTCAATCAAATAATATTGTTTTTGTAGTATATTTTTCTCTTAAATCCATAGACATAATATAATATTAATATAATATAATTATTATTACACATAAATATATTATGTGTATGTTTAAATGCCTTAAATCTTGATTTTGGGTTATCAATCATCATTTTTATCAGTCACAACGCCTCAACGGATTCTGAACGTGATACAACCAGTTCTATGGTTCTTACCTACGGGCTACGGTTACGAACATGAACACTAAAGAAAAATTCTATGTATTTAGACGTGTAGTGTTCATCACGATTTAAGATATACCCGTTTGACGGGCAGTTCGCTTTGAATAAAGTTGTTTCTCTCTCTTTACCTGTATGAAACATATTTTATGAAACTCTTTTAGTTTTTTCATTCAATCATTTTATTTATTTATATATTTATTTTATTTTATTATCAATTTTATTTTGAATTATCTTTGGTGCTGTTTTTTAAATTATTATTTTCATGAAAATGGAATGCACTACATATTTCAGCTGTCTGAAAAATTTCCTAGACAGCTCAAGCATAGTGAATAATATTTCTATTCAAGGAGAAACTAATGATTTTAATGTGTTTACTAAACGTTTGTTGGAATTAGGTTTTGGATATGTTGTGGCAGTCTATAAAATATATTATTAAATAATTAAATATTTTGATTATTATTAATTATTATAATGGATGATAACTTATATATTTGATAAAAATTTTGTTTTTGATAACGACGGTGGTGCTCTAATCGACTGCGTATAGACCACAGATATATATAATAATATTTATTATATATATCTGTGGTATAGACAGACCCGGAATTAATAAATATTATCACGAAATCGTGAATATTATTATTATTAATTGCTTTGATTTATGAGCGCTAGAAGTTAGTTGGCGCCCATTTCAGCTTATTTATAGAGTCAAACCTACGGTCACATCCACAATGCATGTAACATAGCTCGTTGGGTAACCATTATATCTTAAATCGTGGTGTTCATCATGTATATTATGGAATACACACGACTATAAATTTTAATTTGTATGTATTATTTATTAAACGCGACTATGTGTATGTAAATTCGCCTAACTGTTAAAGACCGTTCTCAGAGCTTCGTCATTAGACTCCTCGTCCCTGGCTTCATTGGACCTGAAAACATGCTACATTTAAAAACCAAGATTTTTTTTGTTGTATTGGCTGCATTTGATGGTCAAACACAATTCCATAGTCAAACACCTCAATTATATTTTCATCCGTCCGTAGGTACCTGTATCATGCAGCGTTTACAAAACGCGTGGGTCGTAAGTCGGTACCGCTTTATTGAGTGTTTATACTTGACTATGTCATATATTTATAATTTTAAATAGTGCACGATTGTGTGTACCTGCTAATAAATTACCACAAATCAGTTTAACATTTTTAAAAAGAAAAAATGAAATAGTTTTAACTATAGGTATTTTATTTTTTATATATAAACTACCTACCTAAATTTGGAGTGTAATCATGTTGTATTGTCTTAGGTAAAAAAAAAATGATGACCCCCATATTATTTTCTGCCCAATCGTATTGAATTTTTTTTTTTAATGTATGAAATCTTGTTAACCCGTAAATTACTATACTTTCTTTCGCACCATAGTCCATATTGACATTTGTACCACTTTGTGTACCTATAATTACTGCAACGCCCGTAGAATTGATCAAAATATCAAGGAAATATATTTCCATACAAAATCCGAACAAGCATTTTCAATAGAAACTTCAATTAATTTGAGTCCATTTTTGAATGATGTATATAAACAAATTTTATTTTATTGTATTCATTTGTTTTTTTTACATATTATACATATTTTTATATATTATAGTATAGGTACTACTACTATAGTATCAATTCATATTTTCAATTCTGTAATCGCTTTTTTTCGATGTATGACTGTTACATTTTCTGAAAATGACGATAATCACATGCGTAAGCCATAATTATAATATAACTTACTATTTATACGTGTACTCTCATTAGAGTAGCGTGACTTGTGTACACCAATCTTTACCGGGGAACATACTTGTACGGGCTAATACTCTAATAATCACATGATTTGCATACTTGCATTCGTTGATGAACGACTACATGGTTTAGAATATTATATATAATATTATACCCGTACAATTCCCAAATAATTAAATACAAAAATGAAAATGAAATAATATAATTCAAATAAACAATTAAATAATAATATAAGAACTTAAAATAGTTGATTATGTAGTATAATATTATTTGTAGTTCTATTAGGGCGTGCTACTGATGCAAAATTTAAGCTTTCTTTTCCGTTTCACCACATTTTTTCTCATCTATAGGTAGCAGGTGGATATTTTGTTTATGATATCTTTGAATGCACGAAATGAACATTCATTGAAAATGTGACTAATTTTCTGTGACTTTTAACCATAATCTATAGCCACTTGCTTTAGTCACTATAATTAAACATTTTAAGTGGCCACTATTCTCATGGCCTGTTCTAATCCGGGTTAGTAATACCCATATTTTTCTGGGCTATTTACTGCTGTCAAAATGCAAAACCATGTTGAGATACACTTTTAAACTAACGTGTTTGCGTAAGGAACCAGTAAGCTTCGCCATAACGTTGTGTCAGACTTTTGCTTATGATCTAGTCAATAATATTGTTCTATACTTGAATGTAAGCGAGTATTCTATCTAAAATCATTCTAAAAATTCTAAAAATTAAGGGTACCTACTGGTTTAATTCATATTCGTTAAACTTACTTTATTTTACCACAAACCTTTTTATTATTTAAGATATAAAAAAAGCTTTGGACTTTGTCTTTAGAAAATTACAGTTAAATTAGATAAATCATGAATGTAATAGGTGCCCATTATATATACTATATATACATACACATTAAAATTAGGATATATTTAAACTACAATAATGACCACTGACTAGTGTAATGTATTTAAATATATTCCGCACACTGTGATTTTTTACTGTATTGTTTATTTTGTTTTATAATATTTGCAGTTAAAGCACTAAATTTCATTGTTTGTAGTTTTTTTTTATTTTTAGGTATCTCTATGTAAACCTTTTTAAACATACTTTTAAAATTAAAACTTCAAGGTGTGAGTAGTATTAATAATTATTATACTAAATTATTTCCTTTTGTGAAATATAAAGAATATCCAAAAAAAAAGGAGTAAATCCACTATCCACTATTATTAAGTATAAACTAATAGAAAAACATTAGTAGTTAGAGTAGCTTTACCTACATAGTATGTAATATAAATATGGCATAAATATATGCATAGATTGCAAAGTGACTTAATAGTTTATACTGATTAAAATTTAGATGATTACTTACCAACTAGTAACTTGTAACTATAAGTACAGTGATTATTATTTATTACTTACTGGAATTTATTTTTACTGAGAAACAACTATATTTCTGTATATTTACGAGTTTAATCTGTAGTGTTATTTTAAAACAGTCTTAACTTTTAAACAACGTACTAATTGTACAATATTAGTAATAATACTAATATTACTATAATCACTAATCAGTTATCCATTTAATACCATTATAGTATAAGTACATATTTTAATATACTTTGTTTCAAACATTTGATTCATATTTATTTATATTATTATTTATGTTTCTTTAATTATTTAAGTTCTGACGTCATATTAATTTTAGATTTTAAAAATAAGTCTGCAAATAGTTTTTCAAATGATAAATACACTGTTTAAATAGTATAGCCATATTATTTTTTGTTTGTTTAATCAATTTTGAGTTACTACATAATATAGGTACCTATCACATATATACAAATATTATTAATCTAATATAAATTGTAGACTGTAATGTTGACTGTAATTTTTTTTTTGTGTGTGTTTGGTATTATAAAAAATATATTTATAAGAATTCTTGATACATTTTTTTTCGTGTAAAAACTTTTATTCTATGAGAATAAAAATTTGGTGGAAGTAAGATACCTACTACATTTACCATTTATAATGTAAGTCGATGACCTAATTTTTTTAAAATGATTATTTCCTAAACAACCTAGTTTAATTATTTTGTATTTATATTCATTAAAAATAAATAAAATATCTATAACAAAAATTATTAAGTAATAGTAAATATAGTATATTTCTCACACTTACACACAGTTATTTGATTTTGTTCATTTCATTATTTAATAATTTAAAATTGTCAAATATTATGACGTAAATATGATGTTATGTGATTTGTCAATAACATTTGTTTCCATAAAAATAACAATAAAACATATGTGAAAGAAGGAAGCACTGTTTTATGTTTATTAAACATATTCAATATACATTATGTAATAAATATGTAATTTTTTAATTTGTAGCAAAAACTATAAAGTAATGATTACCTAATGACAAAAGGCACAAATATTAAATTCAAATTATATTTTCCATAAATAGGAACTACTTGGTAATTAAATTTAAAACATTAAACAAATTAAAAAGGACACTTATTACCTACTGAAAATAATAGTTAAGATATAGGTAGGTAACTTAAAATGATATTATGTAGGTATATTTTGTAACTTTGTTTAGGTACTTACTGAATAATATCGGCATTTTATTTATACTAACATTCAACCACATTCAATTTTTTATAAGATTCTACTCTTAACTTATATTTTCATAAGTACCAATTATTTGGTCGTTACAAATTACAATATAACTACACAAAATCTTAGATAATATATATAGCCATATAGGTACAAAACGGAAAACTATAAAAACTAAAAATTCTTATGGTCTCAATTGATTCTGTTGGAGGCAAATTTCACAATAATATTTTAAAATTCTGGTAATATAGCAGGTGTTATAAATACATTTCAGAAATAAAATTTACCCAAATTTAATGTAAAACTTCTACGACATAAGTGAATTATAAATATCAATCGGTATTGTAGATTATATGTACATTTATAAAAAATATATATATATATATATAAATTTAAATATTTGTAGTACTATAAGTCTTTATCTAATAGTTCTTTTAACCCGTTGATTAAAATGTGCATAGTTTCAGCTAGTTCAGTATCTCGTTTGATAAATACTGAGTCTAGAAATTTAGGATTTGAAAAAAATTCAAAAATTTTATCTATTCGGAATAATGACTTATCTGTTAAGTGTCTTTTAGTCAATTCTTTTAACACATCTCTGCATTTAAATAAATAGTTAAGCAAATAATTTTTGTCATAACTGAATTCTATATCATAAAAACTTACTGTTATCATAGTCAACTCTCTAAATTTTTCTTTGAAATTATCGGCTAATATCAATTCATTATTATTAAACTGATCATTCCTAGATAATATACCTAATTTAACAATTATTTTTATTATGTTTTTCGTGAGTTTTTCTGATTCTTTCTTATTTCCCGTCTGAAAAATATTAACAATAACACAAATAATTAGTTCAGTACAATCAATAACTATTCTGCATTCACATAAATATTAAAAGCAGTGCTTTGATACACGTTGGTCGTTGGGTAACCTATAGTACAGTTTTTGAGAGGGTATAGTTCAGTCCACAGTTAATTAACAGAGTTTTGTGTACACTGTACGTATATAAATAAACATATGTATATGTTACATTAAATATGATCCATTCAAGTGGCTACATTTCAAATGTATTTAGCACGTTAAGTATAGGTAGCCGCTTCAATCGATCACCCTTTAGCTTGGTCTGTTTAGTGTATACCTAAAACATTTTATAACATGATTTTTCAAATTTGAGAACTAGGTACCTATCTTAAATATTGTTCAGAAGTAATCAGTAGGAAGGTACGAGTACACTGTTCTTTATTTAAAATTTAAGATTACGTGAAAAAGTACCCAATTAAGTAATAACTATAACACCTAATGGTTTTAGGAATATTTGAAATATATTCAAGGTATGTTAATGAAAAAATCCAGAAACTCGTTTTGAAACGCTTCTTATTTATGTTGATTTCTAAACTAGAAATTCCAACTAACCAAAACCTTTTATATGATCTGATATTAGTTTTGTCGTTTGTGGAGTAATTACCAATTTGGTAATCATTAAATAAAACGTCATACGGTTTAATAAAATTAATAAGAAATGAATAAAATTTAATGTTATATAACTCTAGAAAAATACTTTATTTACCTACAAATAAATACGTGGTTTTCCTTTTATATCTATATCTCTGTTTTGGTGAGAAGATTTATTCATAGGATGTGCAATTATGGTGATCCATGCTAATCAAAATAATTAGTTTCGCCTATGGCTCATTATTATTACTGTAGTTATCATAATATTTAATAGCATATATAACATTTTTTTCAATTCAAACTTACAAATATTAATGTGAAAATGAATTTTAAATTATACTTTTATTTATCGTCTACATAACTGTTTATCTGGTATACACAATATACGTGAGAATATACGAATTGTTTAAATGTTACTTTACATACAAACTTAACTGTTTGTAAAAAAGTATAAAATAATGCGTACCTTATATGTTCATATATTAATATATATTATAATATTGTATGCTTTAAGATTAAATAAGAAAGGTTAAAATAATGTGTGCCTACCTATATAATTATAAAAATAAGTAGGTAATAGATGTGAACTCGATTCTACATTCAGATGCAAACTACATAGGTAATACATTTTTTGAATGTTCTCTAAAAGCAGATAGTTACTTTGGATAAATAACTCTAAGTAATATTCTAATAATGAATATAAATAAGTCGAGTCTAATAATCAACCGTTAAAAAATTTGCAACGATTACCTATGGATATATATAAATATATAACCATACAGATTCAGTATACGTAATTTAAATATTTAGTTTTTATTTGTTGTACAAAACTATAAATGAATATTTAATTTTTCAAAACATGTTAATATAATATGTTAAATTTGTAAACTTACGTATATTTTTGCAAGTCTATACAAATTATCCAAAACATTGGCGTTACGTTCATCAATGAATAGTTTTATAACATTTTTGTTGGTGACTTTGCCTAAGAATTTTTTTTGGGCGTGCAAAATAATATCCTTTGATTTAAATCCTTCCGTCATCCCTGTTTGGACAAATAACTTTAAATTAATAAATCAAATTTACTAGTAGTGAATACAATATTATAAAGTGTATATCATAATAACATTAACTTACCCACAAATGAAGAAAATTGATTAAATTATTAAATGTCTGCAACTTTTTTAGATGACCTGAAAAATCATCAATACATTTCTAATTATGCTTTCCCTTCAAAAATTAATATCATCATGTTATATCTTAATATATATACTAAACACATTGTATGAATCTATAACGTATGTTAAATGCGAAATTAATCATTTTAGATAAACTGAATACTGAAACAAGGAAAAATATTTTTTTTACGATACGATATCACAAAAAGCATACATTATCGAAATTGCTCATTATTCATAGTATGTATATATATATATATAAAAATTTTGTTTATTACAAAAATATAAATAAAAATATACACTAAATTATTTGTAAACACATTGCAGTAGTTTAACCAAGGAACATTTATTGTGACGTTAAAATATGATATTCATGTGAGATTAATAATGAATTTGTTTTGAATATGTTTAGGTCCAATGACTATTTACTCTCATACTTAGACATACATTGTTATTATTAATTTTTTATAACAACATTGAAAATGTCCTCAGTAAAATTTCACCTAATTACACGCAAAAATGAAATATTTGTTCGATGTATAATATAGATAATATTTACAGTATGCATTTATACGTATAAGTATCATAATTGTATATTGTTTTTAATTGACATCACTGAGAATTTTTTCAAGGTCTACTTCATTTAACGTCATTGAAATTAATAATATTCAAATAACTTTTACCAGTCAATAATATTTGTTTAAAAATGTATAGTTGCCTACCTAATAATGCATTATTATGAGAATCGTGTTTTTAAATTATAGTTTCCTCCTCCTATAATTATTTCCAGTAAATTATTGCTGTTTTATTATAATTATTATCGTTATATTATACTTTTTATGATCAGGTCAATGCTTCACAATTGATGCATATTTTATTTGTTAACATTTGCGTTCCATAGTACAGAAGTTGATACACCAACTAGTAACTAGTAGGTACTAAACGTCTACATATACAACGTAACAAATGAGTCACAAGTTTATTTTTCGTTCTTTTTTAATTTGAGTTACAGTTTTTCAGTATTTATGGCATTTTATAATCCTCATATTAATTATATTATATTATAATAAAATAGTTGGTTTTATACCATTTTAATTAATATCACATAATAATAAATAAATGTATACAGAGTGCCTTGTATGTATATTATTTGTGCACGTGTGTCCCGTTATTCATTAAAAATAATTGAAAATTAGTAGTAAGTAAATATAATTTTAAAACTAAATATTTAATTTTTGATAAATGTCCAAAATGTAGTGATTGTTATACTAAAAAATATACATTGAATAAATCAACAGTAACGGTAGGTATTGTATTCAATTAGATGTTTATGATTTTCGATTATCTATAAAATTTAAATCAATAATTTAACTCTACCTACGTAATATTCGTAATTATTGATCATAAAAATGAAAAATTCAAGAAGCAATTCTTTTGAGTGAATGAATTTTGATTCAAGTAAATTAATAAAATGAAATGATTTTTTAAATAGAATTTCCGTTACTTTTACTTACCGACAATGTAGGTGGTAGGTATATATATATAATATTATATTCGTGAACTCGTGGTTGAACTATTTGAGAATATCCTATGACGAGTAAATACTCATTGCGGTGTAGGTATCCGAGAGCTGCAGACCACGAATAACGATTATACTATAGGTATTATAATAACAACAATAAGTGTGAATATTCCAAATTATAAACTATAGGTTTAAAAATAAACACTAAAAGTGATATTCGAAAAAGGCTAAAACGAGTATTTTTGTTTCTTTTTTACTGTCGATATGTTGGTAAGCGGTTCGTTTTACGCGCGCGTGGTAGTTGACGGTTAGCTACACAGGAACTAGACTAAAACCGTTTGTGGACGACGAGAGACGGAAACGTAACAGCTGCCTCCTTGATATTCGTACATACGGACGACAATGGTTGCTGTAATATAATATAAGTGCAGTGTATAATAGGAAATAATGCAGCTGCCACCTTTGCACGCTTGCTATGACGATAATATATTATTATGTAAAATGTATATGTACGTTTAATACAATACGTAATAAATACTTATAACACGTTGGCTGACCGTTCATACAGGGCCATAGGGGGATGGCAGGGAGGGAGGCGAATCTGGCGGATGAGTATTATTAATATGGCATATCGATAAATGTACCTGTAGATTGTACCTGTAGATGTACCTGTAACTATATGTTGTACGTGTAAGCTATGTGTAAGTTGTAAGTATCGGTTCTATTTATTGTTAATAATTATTATAAAAATTATTTATATCTACATACTTACGTTGAACATGAATTTTTAAGAATATATCATTGTGATAGGTTAAGACAAAACTATAGGTAGATAACTGCAATGTATTAATAATTATCCAATGCGGTTTAATGATAATTGCGGCTGTCGATATTACAGTAAGTATATGTAAGTATATTATATAAAATATAAAAGCGTATAAAATGTAAAACAATATTCAAACTCCAACCATAAATATTTTATAAACATAAAAATGACAACATTCGATTATCGAGATAAGATTTTAATTTAATGAAAAAACAACAAAAATAATAAATGTTAATAATATGGTATAGTGTATAGTTAAATTTCTCGTTTTCAATTTTAAAATAATCCAGTAGATATAATAAATTAAACTATATAAGTAATAGATTCTATACACTATACAGAAAAAAGAAAACTGATTTACCTGAATATAAAAGTAGATGGATGGCTGTCACAAAATAAAAATAAATGAATAGCTCTTAAAAATATTCAACCAAAATATACCTTAGAATTCACAGTAGGTAATTAGTAATTACCTACTTTATCTTACAAACGAACACGTCAAATACAAAAATAAACAATTTTGTTAGTAACTACAGGCGTACGCAAATTGCATCTGCAATAATTCCTATCTGTCAGTTCTCAAATTTCTTACACGTGTCTATACTATCTCTCTAAAAAAAAACTGTACATGTTATTACTGATTGAAACTGATTTAGATGGCTGGGTATGTCAGTTAAACGTTGCGGGCTAATTTTGGTGCCTTTAAATTTGAAAATATTTGGGTACGATTACTCACATTAAAAACCGATTGTTTTTAAATTGTATACTATACTTGATTCAAAACAAAACGACGAGTAGATTATAGGTATACACGTGTAGGTATATATATATTATATACAAAAACATTTTTGTTCACGATTACTTTTTACTTATTATAGGTAGATAGAACTGGTAGAAGTATAATATACTGTATAGGTACTTACATTCATCACAATAAAATAACATCGATAACATTCCAATCAATGATCACCATATTATAATTTCTCATTTACTTTAATTACTTAGTTTAAAGTCATAAATCATAATACATACAATACGAATACCGGAATACCTGCATGAATATTATATATCTAACAAAATTATACTATCGAATGTAAACGAAAACCTTTTTAAATACATGAATACGCAATTGTGATGATATATACCTATAATCTATATCATTATATGTCATATATCATATAGTTTTAAATAATAATATAATATATTGTTTAAAACACCACCGTCAGCTTGATGATCATAATAGTTATTCATGTTACTAAGATTCATCCTCCGCTTTCTTTAGAGAACATAAATGCGAGTTCATGCGAATACGAAATAGGGTAGGTATATAACACGGTGCCCAATACCTATCGACGTGGTATCTATGCAGTATTGCAGTGTCAATAAGGTCATTGATTAATGTTTTTTAAATTACCTTCTCATTAATAATAGACAGACATTAAACGCTACTTCAATATGTACTTTAATTTGTCAATAACGCATTTTATTTTATTTTTTCAAATGTGAAAAATAGTAGGTATAGGTACCTATACTCGTAGACACGACATTTGGTTGAATTTTTAGAGGGGCTATAATAATCCAATGCCTATGCTTACATTACAAACCTTAATCATTTGAGAGTTACATGCATATTTCTATGATATCAACATCTGAAAATTAATTTTCCAGGTAGACTTTTTATTTATTTTTTTTGGTAAAATATGAAGAAGTCCGAGTAGTGACAAATGAGCACTATAGAGACACGTACATACTCGTATTATGAAAACTTGTTTTTAGGTCGATTTTTGTGTAGGCAGTAGGTAACCTATAACCTACTGTTACGCCGGAACGGCCTTAATTAACCATTTATATATGTAAAATAGAAAAAAGCGACAACGGTCGGAAATCTTTGTCAAGGGTTGGTTCCGAGACTACCTACCTACTTATTCAATTGTCACGCCATTGTTTTTGTATTAAAGAAGACATCATTAGCTTTGGCTGCATACTAGTTGCGGTCATGACGATTTTTAGACAAACAGATATAACAGTTGCGGTCATAGCTTTATTATACTCCAATTCCACACGGAATTTATATTATTCATCTTCCATAACACTAACAACCAATACATGCGAAAGTTTTCATTCAAAGCTCAATATCATGTTTTACCACTCTCAGCCTAATATTTTTATATTTATTGACGCTTTAAATGAAATTCAAACTAATAATTATTTGAAAATGAATTGTACAAAAACTAGTCATGTTAATAAAATTTCAATAGAAAAAGAGCATTTTTTAGCACAACAAATACAATACTACGAAGAAGGCGAAACTAATCGGCTTGAATATCTTAAGTCGATTTCTTTCAAATTTATGCCTACGAAATTTTAAAATTTTTAATTATTATTATTATCCATATTATATTATATTTTGACACAAGTTTAACCACGTAATTTAAACATAAGTATCAACATTTTTAACCATACGTACACAATAAATAATAGTGTAGACAGTCCTAAGTCGTTATCTTTTTGATATAAATGGGAAAGAAAATGTTGATTAATACATTTTTCTAAATTAAATAAATAAACGAAACATTATATAGTATACTTAGTTTTTATTATTTGAGTGACCGTAATCGGTATGTAACATTTTTTATGGGTGACCGCAACTAGTATATAACCTTTTTGAGGGGTGACCGCAACTAATACACACCGTTAGCTTTATACATACATTTTGCTCGATAAAATGAATTATTAATTAGTTATTAATTATAATAAAAATACGTTTTCGATCACATTTACAACAGAAATTTCAACCAAGTGTTAAGTAACCTTAGTAAACTAACCTAATCATTCATTTTTAAGGGCGAAACCAAATTATATTCTGCAGCTATCTAGTACACAAAAATGTTTAAGACATATATTCATATAATACTTACCTATGTATATAAATATATTTAAAAATATCAACATGCACCTATGATGGATACATTTATAGCTAGTGATATACAAATATTACTTTATGCGAAGTAATTAATTAATAGGTGCAGGTAGTGGTGGTACTTACATTAACAGTAAATACCTACCTTGGACCTATGTGTATATTTCGTATCGTGTTTTTAAAATTCATTATGTTTAAGTTTAATGATGCCTACCTATGAACTTACCTATGCGTTGTTATTATCAAAATTGTATATCATTGTAAAAATATTATGAGCGTCAATTATATTTATATAGTCAAACAGTTCGCAAAAACAATTATAAATAAGGAGCCAGGAGGGTCATGTATTTATATTATTAATGTTTATACTAGATGATAATTATAATAAAGGGATGTACATTTTTCATAGTTTTTAAATATCAATAATGTCTAAAACGACAATAAATAAGAAAAATTATTTTTATCAATAGCTATCTTATATTATTTTATAGACACTTAATGAAAAGATGGAAAACGTTTATTGGTTTTTCAAACTATGAAATACGACAATATTTCACAAAATTATCACTTTAATTTCTCTTTGCATAATTTTTTCCGCACAAAATTGGTAGATACCATACAGATTATTATACCTATACTTTTATAGTGGAGTAGGTACCTACTTATACTTTATTATTACAATAAAAAAGAATTTTTCTATTTTAATGGTTCTAATATTAATTTCGAGCACTCCAATTTTATTTATTTTTTACAAATGTATTGTACCTACTTTTATTTCATCAAGTTGGTTCATTGATCTTGTTGAAAATATGAGAAGGTAGTTCAACTTCAACTGCAGTGCCAAGGGATGGAAATATAAAAAAAAACCTCCATTAGCTATACAATTTTAAAATTAAATTCACTTAATATTAAATAATGTGTTCATAATAGTATTTAATATTTATGTATATTTTATATGATCAAAACTATGAATGGGCGAAGCCGGACAATTAGGCTAGTTATAGATAAACAATTATGGATCGTAAGATTTTATAGAATATATAAATAATAGATAAACATTTTCTTAATACCTGTCCAATTCAATAAAATGTAACTCATACTTGTATACGTAATATCTATTATTTTATAATATTTTTTGTTGTTACATTTTTGAGTAAAGTCAGGTAATAATTATTTATGTTCATCATAGGTCAGTATCAAAACAATTCCAGTATTGTAAATAAAACAAATGCATTAGACTGTCTTACTGAAAAGTAATTATTTAATTTTTAATTTACACACTAACCTCTTATCTATATTAACTAAATTAATTTAAATATTATAGAACTGGTATTAAATATTAAGGATTTCATCAAATTCATAATAATGAAAAACAACAAATTATTATTTTCCAAGAATATAATATACAATTTGAAGTATATATTTAAGAACCATACAATAATGAAACATGCAAGCCTATTATACTTACTTAGCTAACTTATGTAATGATAGGTACAAATCACCATTATACTTAAAATATTGCATTAACGAGCATCTGAAAATAGATTATAAAATGTAATTAATTAATAAAAGAATATTATATATAATAAACTGCCATTCAAACAAAAACAGTAAGTGGAACAACCAATATACATATATATACAAAAAATAGCCTAGAACATCTGATGAATCAAAGCAGCACTTTAACTCTGTCTCTTTAATAATAATAATAAACAGGTTTTAGCATATAGAAACAGATTATATGAAAAATATAATTCATATAATTTGTGTAGAAACTATTGAGTTAAGGAACTGCAGGCTTGACCCCGATCTTTTATACTTACTTCAAAACTTTAACCACAACACTCAGGTTTAGTATCTTATTATTAGGTAATTCTGGTAGTTTACCATTAAGACCTAATCATTTAAGTTTATATTTTTGGTTTACTACACTTACAGGGAATTACATTTAATATCACTTTTACACAATAATGTTCTTATGTAACAACTTCTGTCGTCTTGGCTGTCTTAGTATCATTTTCATTTTTATTTATACCTAATAGTCTCTTCATTGGTATTCCTACTCCTTCAAAGACTATATATGAATATTCTTATTTATTCCACCTTAGACAGAAAATATCAAGACTTAATTAAATCATAAAAATATAAAATACAAAAATTTATTCGATAACACATGGAACAAGTATACAATTGTTTTCAATATTTCAAATAAGTCATTTCGGAGCTTTCAATAATATATTCTTAAAAAATATGGGGCTGAATATCAGCACAAACAAACAAAATAATTAACAATGAGGTATAGTTTACAAAATAAACCTGAAAATCAGACATACCTCATTTATTGCTTACTTAACCAGTGAATAAAATAACTGATAAAAGCAAAACTAATCGAAAATGTAATATTTTTTAGAATTATATAATAGTGTATACATTTTTAGGTAAATAAGTATATATAAATGTAATTATATTTGTAAAAATATTTGTTTCAATGACAATGTTCTGTAACATCTACAACAACAGATTTTTTCCAACCAAATAAGAAGTAACCCAAAGTAGCACCAAATAAAACAGCTAAACATAACCAAACATTGTACGTCATAAATATTAACATCAATAAGTAGCTGACAGATATCTGGACAATGTGCAGGAATGTTTGAAGTAAATGAGTTACACTGAACATGGTTGGCCTGAAAAATAAAAATACACAATATAGTAGCATTATACTTTGATCAACATAAAATTATTGTTATATAATAATACATGAACATAAATACTGTAAATCATTATTGTCTACTAGCATGCAGGTTAAAAATAAAAACAATAGTTACAATATTAAAATAATCAAACATTTACATAGAAAATTAATAAAATAATTAAAAATTAATGTTGCGTAATAATTTTTCAACGCCAAAATTTGAAAAATAAAAATATCTTATTTGGTAGTGTTCTAAATTAATAATAAATTTCAGAAAAAAACTTGATTCAAAACTATAGAAAAAAAAAATAATAAAAATCATATCTTATATTACAAATTATGACTATAAGAAGTAGTTCATAATTATTACAGTCAGGACTCGTGATATATAGCAATAAAATATATAATTATAAATGGAATGTATTCTAAAAAATAATAACAATTTTAAAACGTGGAGAAAAAATATTATTTATAAGAAAGTAAAGAATAGTGCCCATTATTAAATCCAGATATTGTTGTATTATAAAAATTAAAAGATAATAGGGAAATTTTAATTATATAAAGAAATATATTTACTAAATAAGGAGAATATTTTCAGACTTCCAGTCATTTTAAATAAATTTGAACAAATTAAATTACACAATAATAAGTAATATCATTAATGAAATATAATATATAATACACAATTATAGTATGTTTAATCAATTAAAATCAAAATTAATATCTTTATGTGTTTAGCTTGTGTTAAAATAAACAAATATAGTTAAATAGTGTTAAAAACACTAAAACAATAAAATAGTTTCAAGACCCAAATATGCATAAATATTTTTAAAAATAATAAAAATATGACACTTAATTATCTCAAATTATCTCTTATTGTCTCAAAAACAAAAATGCAAATGCTACAAGCCATAAGTCCTGATTACAGTTTTGCAAATAAAATTCTTTCCCAATCAATTATTTAGATTAAGAGAAAAATAATGAATTTTTTGGTTTAAAGATAATGATGATTCATGTGCTTTTATGATATATCATTTGAATTCTTTGTAAGCAATGAAATTATAAAATGAAAAGTATACATTAATTATAATCGCATGCAATAACTAAGATGGTTTATCAAAAGAAAAAAAAATCAAGCATCACAAAATTAATATAATTTCAAGTTAAACCCACAAAATGATAAATCAGAAAACATAATTTTAAATATAATTGTATACCAAATAGAGAGTTGTTGTATGAATTAAAAAACAGGTTTTGTCATGCAATGAACGGTTATATCATTTAACTTACAAGGGTTGTTTTAAAAGCACCTTTCCGACCATTCTGAAATAAAATTAGTATTTAAATTATTTAATTCTAACTAAAACAATGTTAAACTGATTAAAAAAAAAAAGAAATATATTAAATATTATTTCATTATTATTAAAGCCGATTAGTGGTTAGAATTAGGATTTTAGCTAATACATCAACATTATTTACTAAATTTAAAAGTTTATGTAATAAATTAGAAAAACCAAATTGATATATTACCTATACAAATACAATTTTAGTGAGTGGTTCATAAGCTAAAAGCAATACGAGTATTTATTATAATAATTAAAAATAAATATTTCTAGATGTATTTTGATTAGGAATTTTTGTTAAATATTTGATTTATCCTACACGTCATGTAGTATTTGACATTGACCACATTTATGTTGGTATGATAAATGTTTCAGGGTTTTTCCATCAATGAATAATGATGCATAAAATATGTTTTTAGCAATAATAAAATGATATTAAATTTGTTAGAAAATATTTTGATTCTATACAAATATTGTGAAAGAATAAAAAGGTAATACATACATACATAATATATATATTATAATTTGAATTAGATTTTTAGTTTGAGAATTAGTTTATGAATTATGATAATGTTTTTTATATATAATTAATAAACATGAATATCATATTAATGAAAATAAAAACTTACTGTGAAACCGGATCATTTGGTCCTTTTTCTAAGGGAATTTGTACTGATCTATATTGTATGGCATTGTATGATTTCCAGAACAAATATTCTCTAAAATATATAAGAATGAATATTTAATTTTTCAATGCTACAGTTTTAAAATTATTGACTTACCTGAAATATTTTAATCCCTCATATAATGTTGCCATCAAAAATATCCCAATCATTGAATATATAAGGCCACTGGTTGTAGTAAATTTCCACCAATCAAACAATACAGTTTCATTAGTGCCAAAATGAAATGACATCTAAAGAAAAAAAATTTGAACCATTACCACCACAAATACATAATAATAGTAACTATACATATACAATTACATCAGCCACCAAGAATCTGGATTGATTTGCAACTACATGTGAGAAAAGACTCTCAAACCATATAGAACAAAGCAAATGTGTAGATACCAAAAAAAGTTCTCATTTACAAAAAATGTATGTTTGAAATTAAAAAAAAATTGAATTTATAGCATTTTGCTTTTACAGCCATTCAAGCTTCATTTTTATAGATTCTGAACGGAGTGATGGAATCTATTGATTTTACAATGATGTGTTTTTTTTTTTTGGGTCTGACGACACATTTTTTGCTAGTAAAAATGCTTCGATTTGCTTAAACAACTTTTCTGAAAGGAAAGTGAATGTAGATGGTACTTGGGCAAGTCAAAAATCCAACTTTTTTAATAATTTTTAAAAAAATAGAAAAAAATGATAAAAAATTTACAAAAAAACGGGAAATTTTAGGCAAAATCACGTTTTTTTAAAATGCTTCAACTCAAAAACGAAAAACCGCGACAACTTGAAATTTTCACCAAATTTTTATATTGGCATTCTCTATACGTGGTTATATTTTCAAAGTATTTTGACATATTTTGACTTATTTATGGACAATTTAAATTTTTGATTTTTTTTAAACACCTATAAAATTTAATTGGCAGGCCAAAAACTCTCGAAAATTTAATACAATGTTTATAATAAGCTTATCTTATCTTCATTAGAAAATATCGGTGATGTGTGTTTTAGATTCTGAACGGAGTGTTGGGATCTATTGGTTTTACAACGATATGTTATACATTCTGAACAGAGTGTAGGAATCTATTGATTTTACAATGATGTGTGTTTTTCTTCTTCTTTTTTTTTTTGTGTCTGACGACACCTTTTTGGTAGTAAAAATGCTTCGATTTTCTTAACCAGCAACTTTTCTGAAAAAAAAGTGAATGTAGATGGTACTTGGGCATGTCAAAAATCCAACTTTTTTAATACTTTTTGAAAAAATCGAAAAAAACGATAAAAAAATTACGAAAAAACGGGAAATTTTATGCAAAATCACGTTTTTACAAACTAGATTTTTTTAAAATGCTCTAACTGAAAAACGAAAAACCGCAACAACTTAATATTAAGTCGCAGAAACTTGAAATTTTCACTAGTTGTTAAGATAGGCATTTCCTTTATGTCATATTTTTTTCAAAATATGATATTGATTTTTAATCCACTTAAAGGCATATAAAAAATTCGAATTTTTTACATTTTTTTTTTATAATCGGTGATAAAGAAAATTGACTAATACAAAATACTTGAAAATTTAATAGAATATTCCACACAAGTAGTTTTTATTGTCATTCAAAAATCATCAAAATCCATAGGCACAATTTTTTTTTATAAGCGTTTGAACAGCGAATATTGATATAAAATTACATGTAAAATATAATATAATGTATAATACCTATTCTAGACTGACAAATCATATAGGTTGTTTTAAAATGCTCTAACTCAAAAACGAAAAACCGCAACAACTTGAAATTTTCATCAAATATTTATATTAGCATTATCTATACATAGTTCAGTTTTCAAAGTATTTTGACATATTTTGACTTATTTATGAACAACTTAAATTTTCGATTTTTGTAAGTTTTTCTTTTTAAAATATCTATAAAATTTTTTTGGCTGTCCAAAAACTCTTAAAAATGAATTAAAGGATTAAATATAAGTAATACTAATTGTAACTAAAAAACATCGGAGATGGTTTCACTCAAATTTTTTTTATAAGCCCATAAATTCAAATTTGTATAAAATATGTTTAAATCGCGATCATTTGCAAGTTATTTTGTAGTTGAAAATTCATAAATTGTTTTCTGATTGTACTTAAGATTCAAAATTTAAACACTAGGTTTTCCATAAGCTTACCTTCAAAAATATATAAAAAAAATTCTACCAGACTTAAGGGGAAAAATTCTATGATTGTTTTAAATATAAATGTTTACGAAATTGCATTATAATTCAATTTAAATATAAAATACTATATTATTATATACACTTTTAGACAA
>JAIPRK010000130.1:179250-285217 GCA_025469195.1 Chaitophorus viminalis
AACAGAAAAAATTTTATGAATTTTTATCTACAAAATAACTTGCAAATTATCGTGATTTTGACACATTTTATATAAATTTGAGCTTTATGAGCTTATAAAAAAAATTTGAGTGAAACGATCACCGATACTTTCTAGTGAAGATAAGATAAGCCTATTATAAACATTGTATTAAATTTTCGAGAGTTTTTGGCCTGCCAATTAAATTTTATAGGTGTTAAAAAAAAAAAATCTTACAAAAATCAAAAATTTAAATTGTCCATAAATAAGTCAAAATATGTCAAAATACTTTAAAAATATAACCACGTATAGAGAATGCCAATATAATAATTTGGTGAAAATTTCAAGTTGTCGCGGTTTTTCGTTTTTGAGTTGGAGCATTTTAAAAAAAACCTGATTTTGCGTAAAATTTTCTGTTTTTTCGTAATTTTTTTATCGGTTTTTTCGATTTTTTAAAAAAGTATTGAAAAAGTTGGATTTTTGACTTGCCCAAGTACCATCTACATTCACTTTCCTATCAGAAAAGTAGCTGTTTAAGAAAATCGAAGCATTTTTACTACCAAAAATCGTATCCTCAGACACAAAAAAAAAAACCACACATCATTGTAAAACCAAAAGATTCCATCACTCCGTTCAGAATCTAAAAGTTTTAAACATATTAAATCGTTATTGGTTAGTATATACTTAGGTATACTTACAGTTAAAACGATATTTAATTTATAATACATAGTATTTATATATATATATGTATAGTATTATCTATTATGAGAATGGCTTATATATTATATAAATGATTATAAAAGAAAAATTAAAAGTTCACTGAGGTTACCATTGTTAGGAAATATCATCACTCTATACAAAGTTTTAAATGATTTTAGATTGGTTTGTTAAAAATGTAAGTCAGGCTACAATATTGTAAAATACATGCATATTCAAATCTAAATAGTTCTAAATAAAACTAAAGCATTTTTTGTGAGTTATTTGAAGATTTTTCCAGTACCCAACACAAACATTAAGAAAATTGGAAAGCTGACAATTATAAAATTCATTTTTTTGTAAATACTAAATAGTAAACTGCAACCTACCTGTTAAGAACTAAATGCTTTCAAAAAATACTACATCCCCTCTCTACTTAGGCAAAACATTAATCCTATCATTAAATGGTTTGAACTTTAATCATTAAGTATTATGCACAAAATTGTATAAATCATTATTTAAGCAGAAATTATTCAATTATATTAAAAATTCTTAAGATTTAGATAACTATCAGTTAATTGAAATATAAAAACCTTCAGTATACAATTCCTACAGGAAACTTGTACGGTAAAATTACTAATAATTTTATCCAATATTTCTCTTTGTATTAGTATGAATCAATACTTAATATGACAATATATAAATAAAATAATTATAAAACTTGCCGACATCATGTGATGCATTGTGTGACCACCGCTTGAGGGTTTATCAGTACCAGAACAGCAGCCACCACTTTCTGCGGTTGATTCATGATGATGATGATCATGATTCATGGTTAAACTGAAATAATTTTAATAAATACTTATTAATAAAATTAATACTAAATAAGTACAGTAACAATTATAAACTATACATAAATGAATATATACTTTAGTCAAAACTTGATTTATAAATGCGAAAAATATTAGAAATATTGGTTTAAACTTTAATCACTGTATGAAATTAAAATTAATTAAACAATTAACAGACTTCACGTGCACTTAACCATCTTACTCGCAATGATAGATTAGATAAAATAATATTTTGTTGTTTTAGCACTCATTAGATAATAAATATCTATATTGTAATGTAATTAAAATTGTTTTATTAAAGATCAATATATAAGTTTTTAGTATACTATTGATTTTTTTTTTTATTGTAACATAATTTTTAGCTAAAATATTAACTGCTAAATATTTTTTGTTTTTTTTTTTCATATTTATTTACATAAATAAGTGGTATGAATAACAGGAAACCACTATACATAGTATAAACCACAGACTTTAATTAAATATAGATAAATCATATTATTTTGGCATTTAAAAACTAGATCTCATAAATATTTATTTTAGACATATTAATATTTTTTTCATCATGGTAATGAAATAGTAATTATTTGTTAAGCACATGGGTACCCAATTACATACATTTGTACAATATAAGGTACTCAATAATAGAGTAAAAATTGTTGACGACTCATTCAACACAATATTTTTTTGACTAGGAATATTTAGCTCATTTAGCATATTTTGGAATATTTTGTTGGTTTTCAGAAAAAAATGTCAATTTTTTGTATTTGTATTTAATAACAAAAAACACATATTGTTAGAACTTTTAGGTAGCTATTTCATTCAATAAACTTGTAGACTAATTATAATATCATTCTCTCATAAGATCAAATATTCTAGTAAATAGCATCATATTTTAGGTATTTTTAAAGAATATAAATCAGGACCAAAGTTATGAAACTATAAACTATGATTTTTGGATTTAATATTTATGCTTTAATCAAAATTAATGAAACTACATAAGAATAAAAGTTTATTTTATACTTTATAGAATAAAAATAAATTTATACAGAATGTAAACAAAAATTGTAATACATAAAGCCTAAATTTTTCTTGTGATGTTATAATTTGGCCATAACAATAATATTATTATAAAAATAATTATACAAAAAGAATACAGGAACTTAATTTTTCATTCTAATCAAGGCCATAGGATCATATAACTACATATTGCAATATGAAACAATATTAGTAAACCAATATGGCTCAGTTAAAATAAAGAAAATATTAGATATATGTATGTGTGACCCACCGTGATATCATTATAAAAATATCTTCATAGATAATACATTGAACATAGTTAATTTGTATTTTCATCATTCATCCCTTAATCGGCTAAAAAAACTAATCTTTGAAATGTTTATACATAGAAAACTACAAAATAGCCATTCTTTAGTAATCGTTCATCATTTTATAAAAAAAATTTAGTGATGAAGGGCTGAAGGGGATATTATAACTGAATAAAGTTTTTCGAATACTCATAGAATTATTTTGCACACAATTTCTAATGTCTATATTTCGATTTAGTCAATATTTTTTTTATTGTATTAGCCCATCACAAGAAGAAGCAAACCTATGACGGCGGTTAACAGGTACAAAGAAAGCGACGGAAAAATATATTTACAGCAAAAATCAATAACAGCGAATGGTAAAAACACGATAATTTTTTTAGTCTTGGCTACAGTAAAATGTATTAAGCGTATTAGTTTATTGCATTATTAGATACCTAATGAATTATTATCCTATCGAATTTGGTCCAACAATATAATATCTATGACTATGACAAGCATTATTGTGTATGGAATTTTAATATCAAATGCCTAAGTTTTCATTAAAAACTTTTTTTTATTAAATTAATTACATAAGCTCCAAAATGTAAAATAGAGTATTTTAATTAAGAAAAAAATAAACCTTTAGTTAAATAAATAGTTATTTATTTATAGAAGAAAATAGAAAGAAAGTACATATTATTTGAGATGTGCTGAATATATTAAATGCCGTAGTATAATATAATTACTACTAAAAATAAATCGAACATCCAACACATTAGGTACCATTGTCATCCAATGCCTAATCCCACAAAAGTTGAGGCAAAATGTTTAATACTTAAATGCAACAAATGAAAGAAATAGCTATGAATACTAAAAAGCCAAAGTAATTCAAATCAAATAACTAGTTAGAAATTAGAATTAACGTTATACTTCAAGTTATGATAATTATGGACTATGGTACCCATTAACTAGTAACTACTAAGACCAACATAAAAAGAGAAATCTAGAAGACGAAGAAATAATTGTACACCGCCAAATCCATCAGCGTAAATCAATCCAGGCTGAATGACGCGAATGTTATGCAAAAATCTTTTGGATAATAATGATATGATTTAAGATAAATATGCAACATAATTATTTCAAATTGATTGTGATTTTATTGATTGTTATTGATTTCGAGGTATTGCTGTAGATATTTTTGTAACCACTTTAATAGATAATAAATAATTTAATATCGTTAATTCGAAGTTCGTAAAAATAAACCGTGCTCAAATAATTAAACGAAATTTACGAAAAACCAGAATCCCGTACATTTTGGTAATTTTTTTTTTTTGTTAAAACTTTTGATGGATATCGACGATATCGTGTTAACAAACATGAAAATAAACTTCATCACAGTAAAATCAATACATTTCTCGGTAACATCAGTATTACTCTTTGATATATTCATAGCCTTCTTATTTATTGTATAGTTGATCATTGATCAACATAATTTTAGATATCGTAATTTATTAGATAATAACAGAGACTGTATAGTGTATTCCTCTCCTTAGTAAATTGATCAACAATTTAACAAATGAACCAATAATTATTATAATTTATCACATATTCATACACACAATACAGTATACACAAATTAGTTTACTTAATTGACGAAGTAGTGTAGAAACAGATATTAAACTTGATAATTTTTTCTACCGAGTAGTAATATTTGGTATGTATGTACTACAAAATTATGAAAAGAAATACATAGTAGTAAGTAATAAGTATTATGCGAATATATATTTAATTAAAATATATTTGTACATATTTATGCTTATGAGTTATGACTTATAATTTACATACTTAAAATATGACTACGGACGAGGGAAAATTATTTAATGATAAAAAAATACCCTATTATTTTACTTTAAAATTATTCCTAAAATACCATGGTATTTGAATAAACTCATAATTATTGTATATAAAAGGTAACTCAGGAATAATCATTATTAATAGATGGAGCCATGGCAACAACGTGGTTTGGACGCGTAGGATCCTTCCAGACTTAAGATGGGTGAGAAGAAGTCCTAAAATAGGCTCTTCCAAGACATGGGTATTTCAGACACTACTTGCACTGGATGAAGCGCCCCCGATGCGGCATGTCTGTATTGTCACTACCCAATGGACACTACTGAACACAATCTTTGAGTGTACATACTGGGACCCACTTCGAGTAGTAGTTAAGGTTTTTGTCAGCAACCGAAACACTTCTCAGGGCGATATACAGGATTTGCTGTGCGGCCCAACTGATGTCCCGACTAATATCAACGAATGGATTTAGGCTGCCACACGAGCCTTTTAAGACATGGTTGAGGACATATTAGGCAGCAAGGAGCAGAAGGAGAGACTAGCCAAGGCTGAAGCAAGAGACAATCTAGGTGTAGCCACCCCAAACGACTAATATCGAGGGCATTTAAACATGAACACAGGCCAGTGGGTACATGCTAGTATGCTACACCGGACCAAGAATAGGAACAGAGACTGATTTAATACCTGACTGATTAAACTACAAGTAGACGCACACCAATCTGCAATCACGGCTCATTAGTTATTGTATTATTACCTATATTTATATAAGCAAAATTGTGTATATTTAAAAATGTATTATCAACACACAATGGCAGAAGAGGAGTAGTAATGTGCAAACAGAGCCTTCCTTGCTGTCGGTTAAACAAGAAAAAACCAAAGGAATAATCATTATATTTCAAAATTCTAAATAGTTTACCACAAAACCTTTTGCACATGATATAAAATTGTACTAAATATAAAATATTGGTGGTAAAGGTAAAATGTTAAACAATGCAACAGCTTGTAAATAATTTATACAGTTTTTGAATGTTGATCCCTAGTATTTAATAAAATATTTAGGCCTTGAGGTGATACTCAGATTTAATATCACTCAATTTGTTTAAACCATATCAATGTCTATTATATTTTTAATCCAATTAGTCATTGAATTAATTTCAATTATTACAGGTGTTTTTTCTATTGTTATTTATTATTTATCCTACTTTTTATTTGTTTTATTTATTAAAAATGATACTTTATAATCTATGCTTTGAGGCATAAAAAACAAATTGAATACAATATGTATTTTTATTTTATAAGTATATACTTAATAATATGTATTATATTATGTAAGTAAATTTTTAAATACAATTTTATGATTAGAAATCAGATTTTTATTTTAAATTAAAAAGGTATAATAAATACAAGTATGAAGATTAATAGATTGAACACTTCATAAAATTGTCATATGATTAATCAATATGCCCTTCACACTGTATTTTTAATACTTAGCTGAAAATGTACAGTATAAACAAAGTCCTTAATAAAATATTTGAGAGTATAACTAAATAGGTGCTAAATAAACCTTCATCAAAATTATAGATAAAATATATTTTATCAACAGTTGGAGTACTCAACAATTCAGTTTATTTAAAATATACATTTCTATCTCACTACAAACATTTTTAATTTTTAAAGATTTAATTGATAATAATTAAACATCCAAAAGTATTTTAATTTTAACCAAAAAATATTTAAAATAGCAATAATACCTATGTAATGTAAAGCATTTAATTTGACTATTTTTCTTCAAATAATCATTATATTTAAATAACTCTTCCTCCCACTATAACAAGTAAATAATGAATAAAATACATTAACTGAGTAGCTGACATCAATGCCATCTGGGCAAACAGTAAAAAAAAAAAATATGTTTGTATACAATACCTATCTTAAATTAAGAATGATAGTAAATAAGCAGAAAACAATTTGTTACTTATATAAAAATTTATATTAAACATCAATAGTCCTTTGAATAAAAATCAAACTTTTGTACAATATTTTAATAAATTTAAATGCAACTCAAATAACTACAATATACAAAAGTTAAATTTCAAATCATAAACCCAGTATATTTTTCAACCATTTAATCAATCTAAGCAATGAGAAATTCAGAATTAAAAAAATATAATTGAAAATAAAAATAATACCTTTTCCACTAAAATATTATTTATTAAAAATATCAAAGAGATATGGTTTTTTTTATTGTATTTAGATTTAAAAAAAATCTCAAATAATGACATACCAAAAAATGTACCCACTGAGCCCACTCCCCTGTCCCTTACACGGCACCACCTGACACACCCTTGAGGGTTTTATTAATTCAATAAATCAGAAATATTAAAATGCAATGTGTACGTGAGAATAGGCATGTTACTGGATATATAAAAAAAAAAAAAAAACAACAACAATACAGACTACTGTTTTCAAATAAACCTTAAACATAGATGATTCTCATTAAAAAAGCCATAATAATATTATTAATCTTACCTGTCTACCAAAATTCGGCTACTGTGAATCGGATGAACAATAATTTGTTCACAATCTGGATCGCGAGACGCGTAGACAAAATGAAAGTCGATAGCGAAATGAAAAACTACGAAAATAACCTTCACTTCGCGTTACTTGGGATACATTCCTGGCTCCTCGGTCTTCGACACAGCTGAACTACTGTGAAATCGCCAATCGCTGTTTGCGAAATAGACGTTGGGTAGAGGTAGAGGCACTAGGCCGAGCATTGGCCACTAGCGACTAGCCACTTAAGTTATAACTTTCTAATATTTTCCACTTCGACAACAGATAAACCTTATCAGTTCCATGAATAAAACGGAATTATTTGTGATAATGTTCGGTTATTTAAAAAAATGTTCCAGATAGAAAACATACCACAGAACAGGACTATTGTAACTAATGTGATTGTAACGTACCTAAATAATAGTAGTTCTTGTAGTTACGATCGTAGATTCGTAGACTTCGGCCGTGGTCTCTATCACCACAAAATATAATCTGTGCTATCACGTTTCTCTTATCGGTTATCATCTTAACCTAAAAACTTGGACCTAGAGTTACACATGTGTATTGATAGTATTTGTTATTAATATAAATATGTTTAAAAATGTTTATTGGTTGAATTATTAATTTATTTCACTGATTTATGACTAAACAATGGAATCTGAACCTGAAAATGAAGTTTTGGTGAGTATTTTTTATCATATTCACATTATTTAATAAAAAACAATTAAGTATCTGAATATTACCGAATGTTGGAACAGAAAAGAATATATATTTTCATTATCCTGGATATTATATATTTGGAATTTAACCGGCTCCAATGTAAACATTATTGAAATAAAAATCTTTGTATGTTAGTGTTGAATACCTTTATGGTTATTGAGTTTTATCATAAAAAATAATAATGTATTGTATAAAAGAATAAATTTATCTTAAAATGCTTAAATTGAATTGTTTTCAAACCCTATTACAATTGATCTCGGCCATATAATACCATAATATGGTATATATTATGTACTGTAGTGCAACTAAGAGGTGTTGAAGAAGACCTTCAACACTCTAGATTTCTTAAGTCATACTTTAATAATTACAGTGAAATACCAATCGTCAATAAAATATTTTGAATACTATTTTGATTAAAGCAAATTCAAGACTACTTAAAATTATATCATCACAATCGCGATTCCTTAAATTGATGTATGCTTACCGATAATATTAACCTTTTAGGGTATTTAGTGCACTGAAAATTTAATATTTTAATAAAATAAAAAATATTTGAAAATAAAAAAAATTATACAATTTGAATTCTTATATTTTATAGTTGATATTTAAAATTTTATCTTTTAAAACATTTATAAAAGAACTTAATTTAGGAGTGACAAAAATGTTGATTACTTGAAAAAAAACACATACATGTAATTTAAATTTGATTAAGAAATGAGAAATTACATTGAAATGTATTTAAATAATTATTTGATTAAAGCTATTTAATATTGTATTAACTTTTCACAGATTCATTAATTATTGGTAATTTTAAGAATTTAAATATAGAAAAATATTAGAAACCTAAAAAACATGAATTAAAATGAAATTAAAATTGATTTTTAATTTTTTAAAATGCTAAAAGAAATAGATAATAGGTTTTAACAAATAAATTATTTGCTGTCAAAAGGTTGTGATTTTAAAATGATATGATAACTAAAAATTAATATTGTAGTTCAGAGTATAAAATTTATTTTAAATAATTAATATGAATATTTTCTTAATATCCTATTAGCAAATGTAATTGTGGACTTAGTATTGGTATATACAATATAGACAGGCAGACTAAACAAGTATATTAGGCTAGATGCCTTACCTTTTAGGATAGAACCTAAAATTGTGTTTTAAAAACAAATTGAATATTTATTTACTTTTAAAACTCGCATTCTATGAATTATTGCTGGTTAGCTTCTCTCCTAGTGTCTTCATGTCATATGTATATATATTTTAATATATATATTTATTATATGCTCATATGCTTATTGTAACTATCATAACTGTTATAGATTGTATGTTTATCTAATAAATGTTAAAAAAAAAACTTAAAACAATAATAGTTTATATTTTATTTACTTTTATGTTTATTGATAAGCAATGATTTTTAATTTTTAGGTGGAACAGCCAGAATTACCAAAATTAGCGCGAAAAAAACCCAGAGGGTTATTACGACAAGAAAAATTGAAGGATCTAAAGAATAAAAAAAAAATTCAAAAAAGGGATAGAAAACTTAGAAGAGATAATGGTGATCCTAAGCAAGTACCCCGAACAATTGAAAATACCAGGGAACCGGATTCAACCATTTTCCATTCTGACGATGAAGATATTGATCAAAAAACACAGGATCTTGCTGCTGAATTTGAACATGATGAATTTGCTGATTATTATTCTGACCTTTATAAACCTAAAGTCTTAGTTACATACAAAGAAAAACCACTTAGGAAAGTTAGAGAATTTGGTAAAATTTTAACTGAAATTATACCCAATTCTGTTAGAATATTCCGTCGTGATGCCTCTGTAAAAGAAACAATACAAGCTGCCATTAAAAAAGGATTTACAGATTTAATTGTATTGAATGAAGATCGTGGTGAACCCAATGGTTTAATTCTCGTTCATTTACCTTATGGACCAACGGCATATTTCCGTTTAAGTAATGTTATATTTCCAAACAAAAGGCAGCGTAAAGAATTTACTGACCACAGACCAGAAGTAATAACTACAAATTTTACAACTGGATTAGGTAAAACTATTGCTCGTATGTTAGGCGCAGTTTTTCATCAACAAGCAGAATTTAAAGGAAGACATGTTGTGACTATGCATAATCAAAGAGATTACATATTCTTTCGACATCATAGATATAAATTTTTGAAAAATAAACCATCCCTCAGAGAGTTAGGACCTAAATTTACTTTGCGATTGCAATATCTACAAGAAGGATTGTATGATCCAAAATGTGGAGAATACAGATGGATAATGACGGATAAAAGACATAAAATTGAAACCAGTCGTAGAAGATTTTTCTTGTAATTTTTTTCACTATTTATATACAAATATATCAAATTGTACAAATATTTATATTTTGTTCAATTGTTCCTCTCATATATTTCAGTTGTGAATAATTATTATTTAAACATCAATATTCATTATTTATTATTTTAGTTATTTATGATGAACAAATGGGTTGAACTCAATTCAAAAAATGTTACTACTAATGATTGACAATATAAAATTATAATTAAAATAGTAAAAGTGACTGAATAATTATAAATTTTACCATAGTAAAATTTACTTTAACAGAAAAAAAATCAAAATAGCCATTTTGTAAACTGGATTTTTAAAATATTGCTTTGAAGTATCTTATTAAAGTTTGGTAGTTTGGTCATTAATATAATTGCAATGGTTTTTAATTTTATTGAAAATTCAAATTTAATAATTAAAATTATTGTGTATTCTATCAAGATTAGATGAGGTTTAATAAAATAATTTTACATATTATTATTAACTTTTTCACAAAGTTCAATAAACCGCAGACGATTAACGGATACACTTTTATTTCAGTATTAAACATTAACATTTTTTTAAAATTCTATGTTACAAAATGGCTTTTTTTAATAGTAGAACAAAATTTGAGTTCTTAAAGTAATAAAATTGTTTAGTACATTTTTAATGTAATGTAGTACAATATAATTTATCAAAAAAGAAAAATGAAAAAATAATGTATAGAACAAAAGTTATTGTAAATTGTTAAGTCATCCTGAAATAATCTGTACATCGTTTTTTGTTGGTATTAAATATTGAATGCTAAAAATGATTGCCTGCTTTAGAGTTTACTTTAATAACTAACTTATAAAAATATTTTTTGAGTAGGGATTTTTATCTGGTTTCAAGAAAATGTGTGACCCAAGTAAAAAATGTGTAGATATGGCTGTATATATTCACATAGTTTTGTAATCTGTGGTCTATGGTATAAAATAAATGAGCACATTGTTATTTTATTAGCTCACAATTTGGAAATATCCTTGATCATACAATACAGGGTGATTATTCAAATAAGCAACAGTTTATGTAGGTACTATATAAAAGTGCTCTTTACTTGTTAGGTGGGATAATATATAAACAAATCTAAGTGTTGTATAAAGCAATCTCATAAGATAATTTTGTGTTAAAATCGCAATTATACATACTAGATATTTTAATTAAAAATTTAGACATTTTTTTATTCTATCGAAATATATATAAATTTATATTATATTTTTAATGTTAAATGTACACTTGTCGGGTATTCAGTATCAATAATTTCAAGAGTAACGTAATAATAGTGGTTAGAATGTTAGAAATGTATTTCTATGTTATTGAAAAATGATGTCTATGTCTAAAGTGAATCTGTGGATGGTGAGTTCAATTAAAAATATCTTATATCTACATACTATATTATGAAATATCAAAATAATTTATCTGAAAGATTCGCTAAAATTCTAAACAGTAATATAAATAATGTAAATATTACTGTAAGACTAAATAATAATTGAATGGAACATATAAAGAATAGAGTTACGAACTTCACAAAAAAGTCCCAATTATTTGGATAATGTTGGTATTTCAATGTATTATTTATACATATTATCTTCTCTATTTGTATGTAAAGGAAAGTGTACTCGTGATTAATAATCAATGCAGAGCCGAACCTGTTATAAAGCTATCGATTTGAAATTTTGAGGATAGATTAATATTATAATTTCATGTTTCACTAAGAAAGGATTTTTCAAAAATTGCATTTTTAAAAGTCGATAAAGATGACGTACCTATAATATTTTTAATTTCTAGTTACCAGAGTTATATATTTTATGTTAATTTTGTGTTGATTTCCAATTAATTTTTCGAGTCACCATGATTATCAAAATAACAACCAAATACTTAATATCCTAATTTAATAATAGACGATATTACGATCAGACAGAAAAGTTATAGCGTTGTATATTCTGGTCAAAATCGTGTAAGACACAAAAAACATACAACTGACGATAGCACTAATTTTCCCAAATGAAGTCCCTCGGGTGGTCGGAGTAGTAAAAAAATAAAAATGTGTATTTTAAATGAGTATTGAAAAGCCCGTAAAACGAAGGAGTGACTGAAATTAATATAACTGGTGACCGATACTTAAACGAAAATACAAATCTTTAAATAGGAAATTTTTTTTTTTAAATGATTTAAATTAAATTCCAGCAATATATATATATAGGTACTATCATTCATAGAATAACTTTTATTTTATTGCTTACGATTATTTAAAGCTTAGATTCTAAACCAAGAAAAAAATTATACTTTTTTAGTGTCAATCTAATCGCACATTAATTCTTTAATATTTTCAAATATTAATAAAAATATAACCTTTTATATATATTCATCTAATCAATTTTGAAGGGTCCCTAAAATAACCTATATGTGTACTAAATCTAAATATGTCTTTAGTGGAGGGAGAGTTAAAGTATGTATAATATATTAAAGTTCATGATTCGATTTTTAAATTGTTTTATTCATAAAATGACTTAACAATTCTTAATGTCTAATTATAAAATAAAATTATGTACAATATTATGTGTCATTATTAAACTAAAAATGTATAGTTAATTATATTTTATTAAAACATATTTTTAATTAATTTAATATTAATTGACCCTTATGTGTGTTTACATTTCTTAATATAATCATAGTATTAAGTATTATTAACGTTAAAATATTTAGTTGTTGACTTGTACAGATGTATCTATTGAGCATTATAGTATAAATTCAAAATTTTGAATATTTTTGTTGCCTTATGTAGAATAAATATTTTTATTGATACCACTAATACCAGGTGGGGTATGTTTAAAATGTAATTTTATTGTTATGAAAATACTAGGTATTTATGTTTATTTAAATAGTTCTTAAATTCTTTGGTTCTTAGGTAGGCTATAAAATGTTTAATTTATTATTATAGTACAATAATGTAGTTAAAGTCAAGAAATTACAATTCATTATTAATATTAATATTTTGAAAAAAGGTATCTGAAATACTTTTAGTATTTTACATATAAAATATATAAAATGTTTACAACTTTTCTATAAACAAATCTGTCTACAGATTTTTGAATGTAAAATTGAGACTGCATGAACCCAAACAAATGGAAATATGTGTGTTTTCACTTAAATTACCTTGTGGCAAGCAAAGCAATACACTTAAAACTTAAAGGTACTCTATATTAAAATAATAAAACCCATATTAGATACACAATATCCAAAGTATTTAGGTATTATTTTAAATTGGTGACTAACTTGCACTAAATACTTAGACGTAATTGGACAGAAAATAAAATCTAGGGAAAATAATTTACGAAAATTTGGAACTGGGGAGCTACTTCTGATGTTGATACCTTACACATTTAAACAATATTAACTTTTATTATTTCAACTAACGGTTATACAAACTGTTTTCCTGCAGTATGGTACAAAAGTGATCTTGTCGAAAAATCATCCATTAAGGAATCATTAAATCACACCTGAGGGAGTAGGTAATATGCGAAGCACTAAAAAAGAGTACTTTGTAGGTACCAACACCATAACTCCCATATATAGAGATATATCGATATATAGAGATCTATAACATTGAACCCTCTGCGCTTGGACGGAAGTAGATAATAGTAATCCTAGTGAAGCAAATAACCGAATCCAAATTTACGTAAAATTTACTAATCCAAAGTAGGTACAACTTTAAACGACAAACTAAAAAAACAACTGATATCCATATCCTACGAATCAAAGTAATTAAACAATTACTGAAAAATTAAATCTTGATAATATATATGAAACATCAGCTAAAGATATCTAAAATAGCTGAAGATAGGCAAAAAATAAATTGATCCAAGCATACATTCCTCAAGAAATGTTTGATGCCGTTTAACATGGGATGATGGAAAAACATGAAATATACAAATAAACCTACCTATGGTTAATAAATGCAGAATGGTGGACTTTATATTTTGAGATCCTGTGGTGCTTATTCTAGACAATGAATATATGCCACATAAATACCTATAGGTAATGAATGGATGAATAAAAAGAGAAAGTTTGATGGAAATTGAGAGGCTATCGCAAACGCTTCTCGCTAAAGGATTTAATGGTCGTTAAATGTATATATAATTGAACTGTAATACTTTATAATTTTACATAATACATATACTCATTAATAATTAAGTATATTATAATATTTTTAAATTATGGTATATTATTTCTTTTTTTCTTTTTTTTTTCTCTTATAATATGGGTATAATGCATTCATTTGTATGGACATATTGTGTATTACATTAATGTTTGGCACTGTAAAGTATTTTGTCATAAGAAAAATAAATACAAATATATAAACCCTGATAATTTGTGAAATTAAACAAAATACTTAACAAACTGTGGAATGTCGTACCATCTGATCAAATATGCATACAAACTTATAAATTAAAATGGGGTTTAACTTAGGCGAGAATGCGGTATATTAAACCCAACACTTTTTGTTAACAGTTTTTTTTAAGTGGGTGCTAATACCCCACTCTCTCTTATTAGTATACTCATTAAAGTTTTTGTTTTATTTTATTTTTAAAACAAAATGTTGTTGGTTTCGTTGTACTTATACATGTATATAGATTATAAGTATATAATAAACAAGAATATATATTATATATATATATTCTTGTTTCAAATTTATTATTACTTTCAGTCATTCCATAAAAATCTGTATTCAAGTTATGTAGAATATGAATACTTAAAATAGTTTATACTTATGAGTTTATGATTATATAATTATAAATCCGTAATAATTACAAGAATAATAAGAATTATTCGAGTGGTAAATATTGATACATTTCTGTTAACAAATAAATATAAAATTGTATACCTATATCTATCTAAAGTATTTGAGACCGGTAACTACCAAAAATTTTTCTATGAATAAGTCTGAATCTAAAACTGCTATGTGAGCTGCTCTTCCTATTAATGAATTTGCTGTGTTAGGTAACGCATGATGTACGTCGTAACGAATAAATGTAACATCTGGTTTGTTGATTATTGGACACAGTATATTGTTCACCATTTCCCGATATGCCAATCCTAATTAAATGTAAACATATATATATATATATATATAATTATAAGACAAATAAATAAATATTCTTCTAATAAATATAATTAACGGTACATATTTTATACAAATGACTAGCAGAATTTAAATAATTATATAATCACCGATGGGTGTTGTATCTTTAATAGCCGCTTTGCATAACTCAATTCGGGCTGAATGAGGTGGGACGTACCGATCTTGGGACGAACCGAATAACAGCACGTGTTTAAAATAACTTAAATGACAATTTTGAGCTAATCTATAAAGGAAAGTTTGTCGAATGTCTACAGCATCTTTCAAAGATAATTGAAGTAAAGTACCACTTTTTTTTACTTTTTGCATAAACCATAAGCCTGAAAAAATTTGTTATTCTTAATTACTTACATTGTTATACAATATTATCAAAGTACAAGGTTTTCAGGATGATTCGACAAATGCAATAACTTTTGTTCTGTCCATTATTTTAATTATTATTAATATCATAGGTTATATTGCGCTCCAACAAAATTGTATTAAAAAATGTATTTTTTTTTACTTTTGGAACTCAAGTTTTAAAATTGAAAATTGAATTTATCATAAAATAATCAAAATAGCCATATTGTAAATCAGATTTTTAGAAAAATTATTGTGTTTAAATATCTTATAAAGTTTATCTTAAAAAAGTTTGGTCATTAATTTATTATGATTTTTAAACTTTTTGAAAATTTAAATTTAATAATTAAAATTTCTGTACAATCATTGTTTGTTTTTTTAAGATTAAATAATGTTATATCTAAATTAATGGTGATGCACAATGTTATTAACATTTCAGAAACTTAAAAAAATAGTTGAAAATTAACGGATAGTCCTTTACTAGAGTTTTAAGCATCAATATTTTCCTAAAAATCCGTGTCACAAAATTACTATGTTGATATTTTTTTTCTAACAGTAGAACAAAATTAAAAATTTGAGAAACTGTGTTTCGAAAAATAATATATTTAGTATATTTTTAACGCAGTACAATATTATTTCTTGAAATAAATGAAAAAAAGAGTAAACTATCATAGTTATTAGTTTATTATTAAAGGCCAATACAAATTTAAATTTAAAAAAAAGGAAAAAATAATGAATGGAACAAATGTTATTGCATTTGTCGAATCACCCTGAAACGGCTGAAACACTCAGTATATATACATATAATATAATATATAAACTATACACGAATAAAAATATTTATATCATAACATAGTGTCATAGGGAACTGAAACATGAGTGAAAATATTAATATATGTAAAAGTGAGTTACCCATATTTACTAATCCACTAGTATTGTATAAAGTGCCTAAATGAGGCCCAGAAAGTGACAAAAACGTATGCATTTTCGGCAGCAAATGTTTCATCTGAGGTCGAGCGATTGCTGCTCTAATGATAATTGTTCCAAGAGAATGACCTACAAAGCTTATCCTGGATGGATAATGCGGTAATTGAAACGAAGATATATGACTAAGAATTTCGTTTACAAGACGATCAGTCATTCGTTCGAAATCAGAAAATGTGTCACCCTAAAATGTAAATTCACATTATAACTTGAGTGATTATTATGATTATGCATATAATAAAATACTTGGTTTCTTTCAGACATAAGGAATTCCAGATGAGCACCTGGTAAACCTAGTTTGATGTAAGTCTTAACTAGACGTAAGTCAGCCGAATTACCATCTAATCCGTGGACACAAACTATAAGATGGACACCTTCGGGTGAAAACATGCGTAAGTCCTCACTGATATGAAAGTATGGCAAAGTTGAAGCTAATATGTGAGCATCACTGTTATCATAACAAATATTTTACCAACACTGGAAAAAAAATTAAAATAAATAATTTTAATTACCTATAAATTGTCCCATTGAAACTCATTTGTTTTTTGAATTGTTCTTTATATTTTTGAAACATTGAATTGTTTTCAACGCTATTATAAGAATGAACCCGGTCATCAGGTTTTACGTCTTTAGGTATTTCATCTTCATAATAGTCTTGTTCCATACTATTTTTTTTAGTCCTATTGAAATTAAAAATTGATTAAATATATATTAGGTTCAAGTTACGAATATGATATTGAATAATACCGGGACACAGGCTTTTTAGAATTTTCTGAAAATTTCTTTTGTCTCATGGCTAATCGATGTTGATCATTCCATCTTGCTTCTTTTACTGTTTCATACATATGATATAATAAATTATCAACTGAATCTGGTGGAGGAATTGTGTCTCTAAAAGGTTCTGGTGGAAGAGGAATATCTCTGAATTGTCTTGGTGGTGGTAAGCGAACTTCTTCATATAACTGGTCATTAGTCATTGATTTGTTAACCTCAGTCAATGATTTATTATTTTTAGAAGTCTTAACTCTTTTTTCAGTTACGACCATTCTTCTATTTGGTGATTCTTCCAATAATTTCAATAGTCTCCTATGTAATTCTTTCCCTATGAATAAATCTTGTTTTGTTTCATATGGATCTTCAACTGAAAAAAAAATATTAATACAACAGCATATTGAATTAAATTAGAATATACAACTAACCTTTTGGAGTAATTTGTCCTGAAAACGAAGATATCGAAGAGCGACGACTAGAAACCCATCCACTTTGTTCTGAAGTAATGTCACTATCAGAAACTGATGAAAATCGCGTGACTACTGTTGATGCAAGGTCTGGCATTGATTCACTACTATTCGCAACATCCGAAATTATTCTATCGTTTATCATATCAGGTATGGAAGTAGTACTATTTGAATATTTGACCGTTATTGGCGATGTATTCAACGTCTCTAATTGAAGTGGAACACTTACACTAGTTCCTAATCTCGAAATTGGGGATTCCTCGCCTGATGTAGGTGTTCTACTCTTAATTTTTGGTTTGATTTTTGGTGTGGCACTTATTGTTCGGTGAGCCCGCCTATCATTTCTTCGTAATGGCAGGGATGCATAACCATTTGGCTGAACTCGAAACTCAGGTGGTTTGATGTTATCTTTTAGACGACGAGGTAGTGTCATCACTTTAGTATTTTGAATGAGATCTATTGGTTTTTGTGAAGAAGACTTTGAAATTATTGATCGGTCAGTAGAATTATTAATATTATTATTATGATTATTATTATTATTATTAGGTTCGAAAGTTCTAGAAAAACTTAGTGGTAATGATAACATGGGTGTCTCCATTACAGTCGATCTCAATAATTGGTCCAATGACTTGCTGTGCCTAGTTTTTATACGAAGACTATCTGGTTTTTGATCAGCATCCGTCCCTTAAAAGTATACACTAATATAAGAGTATATTATATAAGGTGTTTCGGGATGATTCGTCAGATGCAAAAACGTTTGTTCTATTCATTAGTTTTCACTTTATTTTTATTTTAATAATAGTTTGTATTGTACTGCACTACATTAAAAATGTGTTAAACATTTTTTTTATTCTCAAATTATCAATTTTGTTCTATTATTAGAAAAAAAAAATATCAAAATAGCCATTTTACGTGACAGGATTTTTAGAAGAATTATGATGCTTAAAAGTAATAAATATGTATCCGTTAATTGTCTATGATTTTTTTAAGTTCATGAAAATGTTAACAACATTGTGTGACGAATTATTTAATTGCATGATAAGTATTGTATATTACCACTATTTTAGATAGAACGTACAATAATTGTATGATAAATTTTATTATTCAATTCAAATTTTAACAAAAGTTATTGTATTTGTCGAATCATCCTGAAACATCCAGTATATTTAAATGTCAAAATTTATTTTAATTTTTGATATTTATAAATCATAAATGAAAAATATATTATTAATATTAATTAATAATTTATTGCTTATTTATTATGAACTAATAAAGTACTTAATACTTTTTTTTTATTAGCTATTAGTAAAACTATTACAGCTCGACAATTATACATAAACCAAAAATAACAAAGTACCTAATACTTATTTTTTTAAATAAATAAACGTTTTCATAGAAAGATTAATATTTATGAAAATAACATTTTTTTTTTTTATGAGAATATAATTTATTAGGTAGTGTATATCTCAGATCTTTTGTGTGCATATTTATTGATATTTTTGATAACTTTCAACCCTTAAATAATTAAAGTTATTCTAAATTTGTTTGAACTAAAAAAAACTCAGTACCTAATTAATTTAAAATTTTACTTGTATATTTATTTACCTTTAACCTTAAGTAGTTTTCCAGTTGATGCCATTTGACTACACCTTCTCGACTCTAATATAGCTGCAATTCCACAACTACAATCTTGGTTAAGCAAGAGAGTTTGCCGCAGCGTATTTAATGGAATACCACACGAGTTCATAAAAGAATCTAACAGAAAAAAAAGGAGTTAATAATATTTTCCAATAAAAAAATAATTATTAGTTATTTAATATACCACTATCTGATCGTCTAGCACTACTTCCTGGTTTTGTATAGTGGTCTTCGAAAATAACAGGTAATGTTACAGGGTCCCCATCTGTTGCTGAGCAATGAACTGGTAAAGGTGGCAATGAAGCTAAGTATCTAGATCTCCTAGCTGCTTCTGAAACTGCTCTATAATGTTGAAAGTTATTATGGTCATCATAACATCCCGCTGCACTTTGCCTAGGGTTTTCTAGTACAAAAAATGCTTCAGAAAATCTTCTTACCTGTAGAAATAAATTTTTATGAAAAAGTTCCTACATTTATAAAGATCTATTATTTTATGTACAAGAGCTTTGTTATGTTCCTATACTGAATACGTCTATTTTTAGTGATAAGCATCATGTTTAACATATAACTGTAAATCATTTAAAGCTAAATTGGTCATAAAATAAGTGTAATTTATCATTATATTATTTATATTTATTTAAAATTAAAATTATATGATTTCCATCAAATTTTCCTATTCTGATTTGTAACTAACGTTAGTTGCATTAAATAAAATTTATAACAGTTTTTTATATTGTGACGTACTCAGGAGCAAAGTTCCTTTGAAGTGAAAATTATTTTTGAAATATTTAAATACATGTTGTTTATTTTTAATATATTTAAAATAATATTTATTTCATATCGGTCTATGATTTAGGTATGTGTACTATATGTCTATATATATATAGTGAGATATGGGCATACCTTATGGCTACCAAGATAGGTTATATATTATTATATTTACTATTTATATTATTACTCAACGCCCTATGGTTACAATGCGACAACTACAATGAATAATGATAATGATTCGTTGACAATTGACATACCTACCTACAGTACCTACCTAATATAAATTATGGACCGCGTTTAGATGATATTTTATCTTTTAATGAACGTTTTAAAATTAACTCTAATATTTTTGTGTCTTTATCTTCTTTATTACCCAGCACAATTGGTAATTTATCATTTAGTGATATACAGCCAGCTATTGATTTTTACGAAGAAGATTTAAGATCTAATAAACAAAACATTCATATGGACTTATTAAAAAATGAATTTGAATTTTGGAAGCAAAAATGGTCTAATGAAGAAAATGACTTTGATTTTGATACATTTTATACAAATTTAAACTTAATGGGCTTATAAAAAAAATTTGAGTAAAACGATCTTCGATATTTTTTAGTTATGATAAGCATAACTTATAATAAACCATAACAATTACTAACAATTACAATTACGATTATTATTACTTTGAAAATTTAATCATGCATAGAAAAAGCTAATATAAAAATTTGGTAAAAATTTCAAGTGTTTGCGATTTTACGTTTTTGAGTTAGAGTATTTTAAAAAAATGTATTTTGTCAAAACGTGAATTTGCGTAAAATTTCCCATATTTTCGTAATTTTTTTATCGTTTTTTTCGACGCTTTTAAAAAGTATTGGGTATTGAGGGGCGGCATTTTAAAATCTGCCCCCAGGCGGAAATTTTCTTAACCCGGCCCGGCACTGATACATTCTAATTCATTCATAGGTATTATTCATCAAATAACTATTGGTTGAAAAATGTATTATATTTTATTTTATTTTTAGATGTTGAATGTTTTCTTTCAGAGTATAAAAGAATTCCACACTCTGTAATAGTGTAATGTAAATTAAACTATGTATAAATGTATGATTTTAAATTATAGTTGAAAAAATATTTTCTTACACGAAGTTGATGGTGTTTTTTGGAAAGATGCTGATTTATAGCTTGCTTTTTTGTAAAATTATCTAAAAAGTGATGCCAAAGCAATATGTTTTGAGCACATAACTGAGCTATACTACTATTTGCTAAGGCTAAAAATTCATCTTCATCTAGAATCTAAAAAAAAAAAATAGTATTTATGAACATTTTATGATAAATTGTAGTGTCATACACTATACTTTATTTGTTTGAGGGATAGTGACAGCAGTTTTGAGTCCGACAGGTGTTTCTACCTGTTGCCATACAGGCATTATTCTATTATATTGAGCAATTGTGGAATGAAGATTGTCGAAAGCTTCCGATAACAATGAACAAACTTCACGGTGAATAAGTCGAGCATTGAGCATACGACTGACATGATTGCTATTGTTACTGTTCCCTGAACTTCCGACACATTTAGTGGTCCCGTTTTGGCCATTCTAAATAAATATATAGCAATAAATACACCAAAATTAAAAATCTAAGTCATTCCCAAAAAATTAATATTTCAATTAATTTCAATACCGCATTGCCAAAAAAAACAGATTCTATGGAATGTGATGACCGAAAATTAAATCGATTCGTATTATTTGTTAACCATGTTTTTCCAGTTCTAGGAGCACTGTGTGAAAATAAAAATTATTAAAAATGTAATCAAAATAATAAAAATGTATTTAATGAAACTTACCAACTTTGCATATAATTTAAAATACTTTTTCTAGAATCAAAAAATTTGAATATTATCAATTTCAATTTAAGTGTAAATACAATTAAGTATAATAATTAAATAATAATAATAAACATTACTTAATGTAAGGTTGATGTAATGCAACTAGACTTGCATGTATAGTCAAAGTTACAGCTGACAAATGAAAATAGTCAAATAATACTGGTAAGTGATAATGTAATCCTCTTGCTGGACAGACGTGTAGCTGAAGAGACCTGCTGGAAACACAGCACATAGAGCCATTTTCTCCAAACCACAATTCAACATTCAAAATAAAACCGGCCCTTTCGAGGCTGTCTTGAAGCTATTTAAAAAAAAAAATATTGAAATTGATTCAAAATTCATCAAACGTCATACTGTTAGTTAATTTCCTAATTTTATTACTTTTTGACTATCTACAAGCACATGCGCTTTGAATAATATTGTATCATCAAGCATAATTTCTTCATGTCTATAAAGTATTCGAAATGTCTTGCTAACACCAAGATCTTCTCCGCTTTCAACATAATATAATTGAGGAGATTTTTGATTTTCTTGTCCTATCAACACATTTATTATTAATGTCTTATGCTTTTTTTATTTCACCAGCAAAATTGTATATTATTGCAAGATTATGAATTAGCTTTAAATTTAAAAAAAGTTTTTAATTTAAAAATTTTAACTTTCTTTAAGACTTAAGTCATTGATAATATGATTTTTTGTTTCATTGACCACCGCGTGTATTATAATTTTAAGAGTAACTTGTTACAAGAATTTTAATAGGTACCTAGTTGGCTAGTTGTAATTTGAAGTAACGATTTGTAAAATTATTATTTATATAAGCTGTAAATACCTATATTCTGTAATATTTATTAATTTGTTGCCTAACTTATTATTAAAACGATATTCAGTAAAAGAAAGCCGAAAGGACTTTAATAAAAGATTGATATGAAACAAAATCTATAGCCAAGACTAATAGAAAAAACCTATTTGATAATACTAATTCAACAAATGGTAATATTTGAGGAGATCAAATTAACATGTATGGAGTAATATACGTAAATTTGGTAGATAGTATATAATTGGATAATTGGATTAGATCAGACGCGGATCCACGGGGGGGGGGGGAGATTATTGCTCATCTCAAAATTTTTAGAATTAATACCAACAGTTCTAACAAACGAAAAAATACTAATGAAAAATATTTGTTCGTAAAATTGAGAAATTTAACTTAATTTAAAATATCTTCTAATTTTTAAATAAATAGATTATAATTTTTAAGTTTCAAACTTGCTTTTCATACTTGATTCAGAGTTAGAGACTCTAAAATATAAAACAATAATAAGTTTAGTCACAACACTTAGAACGCACAATCATTCAATCACTAATAAGTAATAACAAATTACCAATGGTCATGGAATACATTGTAAGAAACGCACGTTGTCTTAAATATTTTTTATAAGATCATTAATTTTATAAAAAGTACATTATAAGATCAATAATAAAACTAATGATTTTATATTTACACAGCAAGTGCCACGACATTGTCGATTAATCAATATTATACGTTGTACATCTAACTGCTCTAAAATGGATGATCATTTTCATTAACGTTTTCTTGAGCAAAAACGAAAAAAAAAATTTTTATACAAAACTATTTTTTGGCAAAATACATTTTTTTTAAATACTCTAACTCAAAAACGAAAAACCGTAAGTACTTGTAATTTTCACCAAATGTTTATATTGGCGTTTTCTATACATAGTTAAGTTTTCAAAGTATTTTGATTTTTTTTTTTGGCCTATTTATAGACAATTTAAATTTTCTTGTTACAATAAAATTGAAAATCTTGATAAGTATTCTTGCTGTAGGTATTATTTCAATATAAAGCAATAGCTAGTAATTTTAATTAATTATCTATCCTATTGTGTGTACATTTATATTTTCTAGCATTTAAATAAATAAATAAGTAAATAAATAAAATAAATATTAAATATTAATGAACAAGAATTAAATTTTGATGTAGGAACCTACTTATTAATTTTATTAATTATTTTCATTATTATAATCTCTATGATAGAGTCTCTATCTATACACATTCTACATTTTAATAGTAAAATATTGTTTATTATTACTTTACTCTTATAATAAAACTTTATTACCCTAATATAACGATACGTTCTGTTTAGTATGTGCCGTTTTTTCTATCATTACAATCTATTTACTTACTTTGTTGATGTTTTTTCAAGCTAACTTCTACTTGAACAGAAAGTCTTGGAGAAACTTTCAACTCAGTTCGAATACGATATAATCTAAAAATAAAAACAAATCATAAAGTGATTTGTGAAATCAATGTTATCTACACATGTGTAGTAATGATGAGTACGTGTCTGCCTACTGTCATTGACCTTACAGGACTAAATTTAAACTTGGCACGGCGCGCGTAAAGAATGGGTAAATAAAAGAACATAAAAAACAACAGTTTTTAACCTACTACCTAAGTATCTTCGACTAATTTTCCAAGTACCTTAAATGTGATATATAAATATATTATAAGCTATATGTTAAATACTTAAATATGTCTATATTTATTAACGATAATAAAAAATATTATAAACAATAACAATGTAATATTTATATTTATTGTAATATCTACGTAATTATTTTGTAAACATTTTACATATTTTTATTTTCCAATATTCTTCATACAAACTTATTTACTTATCATTTTAATTCAAAAATCTAATTTTTTTAATAGGATACTATTTAATGATAAAATCAAAATATCAAAAAAGTTTTATGTTGTTGGGTCATATCTCATAACAATAAAGTTCATTTCAATTCACTTGGCTAAAGGTAACTACTTTTATTAATATCTACACTGAATAGTCCCGCAAAATGAATACCTACATACACAGTACACTTATGATATTTATATGTATAATATATAAACATTTCTTCTATATTTTCTTTGAGAGGACCGAATGCTTATGGTATTGAATTGAATATTACTTTTTTTTACTTAACTAAAAATCATATGATTTCGATCATTCATCTCTGCACAACTATTCAACAAACATGAATCATAAGCCATCGTGAAATGTTCAAATAAGGTTAAGACTCTAGAATATTAGCTATACATTTCAAAAGCATGTTCTTCATTTCGTAACATAAAAATGCATGATGTCACTTACCCTCTTTGAAATAAATCTATGTTATAAAACTTGCAGTATTCGACAGCGAATTCTACAGTTGCTTGAAGTTCGCTCATAATAACATAAGTTCTAGCTTCGAACTCATTTCATAGCCTGTAAATCTATTAATAATTTGTGTCGTAATGAATGAACACATGTTGAACGTATAGATTTTTATGTATTATTTGGTTATTGTATTGTTTATACAAACTGATTTTACACCACATCTAAAAATTTTAAAAAACAGATGATTAAAAATGACATTTTATTTTGTACATGATATCAAAAATTTATTTATTTTTAATTATTTAAATGTTGATATATTCAATTCTTATTTGGGGTATTCTTATACTTAAAAGGCGAATTAAAATTGCCTATTAAAATTTTTATTTAAAGTAATACACAATCAACTTTACTTTTCTCTAAGTGTAATGAATCATGTAATCAAAATATTATGTCCAAATCTAAATTAACTTACAACTAATAATAATATTTAATACATCAGTTCACAATTGTTGTTAATTATTAAATTAATTTTATTTATAATGTTTACAACAATAAAATTTGACAATTTCATATGTAAATTTTTTATTTATTATTTTGTAGTCATATTTTGGTTTTTGGTATATATACTTATTGATATTTGACTATTATTATTATTATTATAAAATTTTTTTCATATTAGTATAAGTTTAGTATTTTATAAGTTGTTAACTAATTTTATCTGTTTCCATTGCATTTCCTGTTTTCTATATGCTAATTTTAAAAACCGCATAGTGTTAATTATAAAAAATAATTATAAATTATGTGAGAACTCTGCAAATCTTTAATTTATAGTTTACTCCAACCATACCATTTTCAATTTATGTATGTCAATTAAATTTAAATGAAAAAGAACAAATTATATTTAATTTATAATATTAATGACAAATAAACAAATAAGGTGATTTAAATATTTATTATATATAATGTAATATATTTGGAAATTATCTTACGGTTTTTATATGCTGATAATTCCATCTACTGAAATAATATTATTATTAGAAAAAAATTTATAATTAATTTCAGATATAGGTCAGATCCTCAAAGGAAACTAGTAAAATACTGTAATTCGCAGACAAATAAAATAATATATTGGTTTTGGTATTACCTTTGATAAGTTTCGATCGCGTGCGTTATAATCACTTCATAATACGTATTAAAAGTTAAAAAACAATAGTTATTGTATTACACAAATTACACTTTAATGCAGAATTAAAATAAACAAATGAATATTTACATGTATTACGTAATTATATGTTAGTGCCTTATTCGTTTTTCAATTGGAACTTATTGTAGAACATGCATATGACCCATATTCATCCCGGCCAGACCACCAATTGGACTCTAATGCAAAGCTTCGTGATACTCAGGGACGGCCGCTAGACAGCGCTTTGACCACTAAATGGGACTTTATGGGTGTTACCCTGACAACACGCATACAGGATTGCTGTATGTCTGCTGGCTTATAAAGAGAAAACCCATAAAAAAAGGTCAGTTCGACGGTACACACCCTACACCTTTTTAACTGTGTCGAATTCGTATTTTTCCGTATTTTTTGATATTGCTACGTTATTTTACTAGAATGTATCTACTATACAACACAATCTGATTCTTTAACGACAATGAGTATAATATTATCGTCTGTAAAATAGTATGAAATATGAATACAAAATTACAAATATTGTTACAAATTGTCAATTGTTTCACAAACTTCCGTGTTGTTTTATAAAACAAATTAAAAATGATTCACTTATGGAATTAATTGTAAGAATTTATTATACACTATAACTCCGTTAAAAGTGTAGTAATTAATTGCCAAATAATTTGGAGCTAAAAACAATATAGAAACTACACTTTATAATTTTAAATTATTAATTTATATTAGACGTTTTTATTTTACGTATGAAATAACACAGGAATTATTTAAGTAATATTGAATGAGGTTAATGTATAAAGAATCTATACATTCTGAGACTGAATATGATTAGCTATTAATGAATGATTATGTTCTTTTCGTTTTTAACAGAATTATATTGATTAGAATTATAATATCATAATTTTTAATTGTATAAGTAGTGTAACAATATAGGTAGAGGTTATAAGTATAATAAATCATCATGTTTTTAAAAACAATTTTTAAAAAAATTAGTATTTTTAATTGTTTTTATAATTTTAAGCTTAAAATATGATAAACATTCTCAAAACAAAGTATTTTATTAAAAAAAAATATATTGTTTTGACTTTTATACAATCTACAAAAGTGCCAATTAAAAATTGTAAGAAAAAAGGCATTATGATTTATGATTAACTTGAATACTGAATATTGAAGAAAAAATAAAAAATATAATTCACAAATATATTACACAAAAATTGATATAATAATTCATAATATATTATATTATAGCTACTTAGTACCTACTCAAAATACAAACACACATCGTACATATTCCTACATACGACTTTATAATATATAGTTACAATAAAACTGAACTTACAGGACAACGAGGTATTAGGGGAAAATTCGCCTAAGGGAGAATTATTTTGAAAGACCTATGGTAGTTGACATTTAAAGATATAAACCATTTTGTGGATGATAATAATTTTTACAAATATAATAATATATAAGGATTGCAAAAATTTACCGTTATTTATTGTGCACAATATATTTTCCATAATATTTTGTTAGTGTGAACTATATTTTAGAAATGTTTATAATATTTTTAATTATACGTTATATTCGTATATTTATAAAATATAAGAGGATAACACGTACTAGGTACTTTAAGAGTTGTCTACGAAGAATCCTACGAAGAAAAAAAATGCACAATTTTAATTTCTATAAAATCGGTCAAATAAAGATATATAATAAAATATAATATATATATATATATATGAATTCTTGAAAGAAGTAATATCTGTAATATATAAATATGTAGTCTGGTAAATTATAGTATTATACTATAATATGTCAATATACTCTATATTGACTAATTATAGGAATGAATATACATTTATCCGATTCTATATTTTTTTATTTAAATATAATATAATCGTTCGTTTAATAAATTTACGATAAATTACGTCAATTAAATTTTATTGTAATTAGCTAGGTAGGTATATCATATTTTTTGTTCGGGGGCTTCGTGACCCAAATTAAATTACTCAAAGTAAAATATGAAATAATTATAATAAATATTATATAAATTCGAACAAATTACAGAATATTGAACATATAGGTAAACGTAACCTAACCAAAAAAGGAAAGAAATTATTATTATTTTTTATTCTCATTGAATTAAAACAATGTTTTCATTGGGATTGCGTATATGTAACACAGTTTTAGATTAAATTTTTGTTTTGGTTTTAATAAAATAGCTACTTTGGCCAGTACTTATAGAAATTAACGATATTGTATACCTACTGGCTATTACTTACACTTCATGAAGAGAATACATTTCGAAGAACACTTATCGTGAAGTGTACAAACGTTCTAGACTATGTACATGATAGCAATTATAAATACATGTTGACATTATATTGTATACAGACATATAGTCATAAAATAGATAGGTACTCACTACTCACTACAATTACGAGTATATATAATATATTAATTATTATGTTTGTAGATAGCATGTACTTATAGTAGATTACGCATTCGGTTTATAAATTCTTATGTCATTATGTGATTGTTTAAAATTATTTTAAAGTATAAAAATGTATCTAAGTATTTATAAATTAATTTATGTACCTCCAATTAGTATTTATTATTTGTAATTGTGATGAATCTTTGTAACGAGCTCAAAAATTAAGACTCACGGATGAGCTATAATAATATATTCACATTTTTACTTTCCTGGTACGCAAAAGTCCGAAAATCGAAATTCTAATTACCGTCATACGTGATTTGTATGACTGACTGTGTCATGAAAATTTTGCATCCGACATTTAGAAGAATAATGGTTTTAGGTTTTAAATGATAAATCATATAAGCTATAAGCATAGGCGCAAATTGACTAAATTTTTTGGGGGGACTAAAGCCTCCCTCCACAAAAGCCATAATATAAGTAAAACAAATGTTTGAGAGAAACGTTCTCCAAAAAATCCCCCATCCACTGAGCAACTATCATTACGGATATATAAAAATACAAAGTATTACATTTTTAGAGTATATTTATTTTAACAAAATTCTCCGTTCTTTTTCGGCAAATACCTACATTTAAAATAATTATTACATTTAAATCTTCTGTATTCATATTATTAGATAAATTCCTCTCAATATATATATATATAGAATAGATAAAGTTGAGAATCTAGTCTGATCCATAGTTGACCTCAACCAAGTTTTCACCCTTCTCATGGTCATGGCACTAAATGATCGTTCGCATGTAGCTGAGCTGATGGGTATCGTTGTCGCGAGTTGCAAGTATTTGTACAGCCGTACAGGTTAGGATATATTGTTGGACTAATAAGCAAATAAGCTCAATCACATCTGTTATATCAAAATTAACATTTTTCGTTAGTAAGCAAGATTAAACCACGGCCATCTCAACTTCTAATGATTTTTTACAACTCCCTGTTAGTCCCTGTAAACGTATTTTAGGGAACATTTTTTTTTCAATAATTGTATTTCGTAATTTGGTTAAGATTTTAAAATATATACACGTTTAGTACTACAGAATATAAAAATTAGTACTAATTACTAGATTTTGAAATGGGGGGGACTAGTCCTCCCAAGCCCCCCCCCCTATTTGCGCCAATGCATATAAGTACCAAAATGCCAAAATGGATTCTAACTTGCGACTTTAGACATTCCTACCTATTGTCATTTGTGAAAACGATGGATTTCCCGCCATCTTTGACAGTGTGGCCAACACTTGGCATCCCTTATCATATTTAATTATTTATTATTATTATTTTTGATAAGTTTCTGTCTTACGGGCCACGGCCAAAGCGGCATCGCGTCTGTTTGATTGTATTTATTGTATTTATTGCGTTACCCGTAAACGTTGAGTCAATACATTTGTATTAATTGTTTTTCATCACTGCATAGAAATAATTTCTTTTAAATCAACTTTGGTGTTTTAAACTTATATAATTATGGTACCCATGGGACCGAGTTCGCAAATTGGTGGTCCTCCGTTGGGCCAAGGTATGCAACCAGCCAGAGATCGTGAAAAATCGTCCAGCAATGTGGTATATGATTTTGAATTATATTTTAATTTATTCATATAAATGTGTATATTCTTGTTAATTCTATGTTCGTATTCCGTTAAATGAACATAATTTATTATCTACACGAAATCAATATTATCTAAAATATAACCCATAGAAATAATTTTAATTTACATACTTTTTAAAAAGTACAAATGTATTAAAAGAAAAAAACCAACTCACCGAATAATGTTTTTAACTATTGTAGTATGAAGTATCAAAATGCTTCTAAACAATTATACAGATAATATTAAAGCTGCATTTCAGACTAATTATTATTTAATCAAACATATAAACAATGGATCTAAAAACTTCACGATAAAGTTTCCTGCTTTTGAAAATTCTAGTGTATATAGGTTGAAATGTAATTATAATACATTTTAAAATTCTAAGACACATGATGATTTCAAAAATAAGAAATAGAGTACATTTCGGAATTTTACTAGACATTTTTAGAAAATTACCATAATATAAATTTTGATATCAATACAGATTTAAGAATATTAAATACCCAAAATAACATTTACATTATTTCAGTTTTATAAGAGTTATACATTGATCATAACATAAAGAAAAATAATTTTAATAATGAATAGTAAACAAAGAATTTATATTTCTTAACATATTTATATCTAATAAAAACTCATTTTAAATAATCTCTCCTACCTATAAAAAAAAATTATCTTTATGTAAAACGACCGATTTTTCTTTTCAATGTATTCCTTTATTTAATTTTTCATGTTCAGTTATGTTATTATTTTTAAACTGTGATATACCTAATGATTGTTTTATTTTGAAACTGGTCGTAATATATACTTAATAATACCACGGTTAGTAATCATGAATAATAATCAAAGCTAAGCGTTTATTTTCATTATATATATATATTTATGTAGTTTTTAGATAATTTAATTATATGTTATTTATAATTTTATACATATTTATATTTATTTCAGAAACCCAACTATTCATTAAAATTTACTTTGGCTGGTCATACAAAAGCTGTGTCTTCAGTGAAATTCAGTCCCAATGGTGAATGGCTTGCTAGCTCGTGTAAGTTACTTTTCAAATTTTTAGACTATACATACTTTTATATATATATTAATTGTTAATTGTTTTGAGAATGCATTTTCTGCACACCATATATTATATTTATATTATTATTAAGTATTCATTATTATATGTCTTAAATGTAGTATTTTTAAACCTACATTACGTTTTGTATTCCAGTTTCTTAATGTTACATAGTATGATAACGAATAAAATATGTTTCTAAGTTTTTAAATGTCTCATATTTAACTAAACATTTGGTTTTCTATTAATTCTTTGATTTTTTTTTTTAGCCGCTGATAAATTGATTAAAATTTGGGGCGCATATGATGGTAAATTTGAAAAATCTATTGCTGGTCACAAATTAGGAATCAGTGATGTCAGTTGGTCGTCTGACAGCCGTCTTCTGGTATCTGCTTCTGATGACAAAACTTTAAAAGTTTGGGAATTAAGTTCAGTAAGTAAATATTATTGTAATAAAATTTAAGTAGTATAACCTTATGTTATCATTTTAGTAATGCCTACTGTTATGCATTATCTTTATTCTATAATACCTACTTTTTAATAGATTGTTTATTAAATTAGGATAATACCTTTTTTTTTTAATTTTTAATAATAATTTAGTCGATTAATCAATATATATTATTTAATAAATATAAATTTAAAAAAATGAGTTTAACTTAATTTTTTTTTCGAATAAAATTTAATATTTGTTTTCTATTTGTAACATTTTAAATTAGGTAATAAATGGCTTAAAATTGTCAAATTAAGGATAAAATATTAAATTTTACTTAAATATGACAAACTCAGCATACTCCTTAGCTGTGTTACTTTTATTATTTCTATGGCCCAAATCTTAAAGTTATTATGTATTCATAATACTGTCATTAATTATTAGATTTAAGTTTTTACCTTTTGACAACTAAATGTATTTAATAAGTTAGACATTTAATTAAGAACCTCGTTTGGAAAATATTAAGTGTAATAATATTAGACCAGAAAAACATTAGATATATATCATTGGTTTCCAAATTGTAAATATCTTTTACAGCTCTTCGTACTTGACATATCATTCTAAACTTAAAATATATACTCTAATCAAAATAAAGATTTATTGTTTAGTAAAAAAATAAATAACTAGTATGATAAACTAGTTTCTAAGCATACATTGTGTCTCCACTTTTTTCATAATTTTATGTATTTTTATAATTAATTTATAAAAAACTATATTTAAGATTGTGTATAATATGTAATGTACAAAGAGTTTTATCCAAATAGTAAAATAACATATTATTTCAGTTGGAAGTACTATTCTATATTATTATTCAATTTCCAAATTTTAATTTGGGTACAACAAATTATACAAGAATTATCTTAGCTAATATTTATGTCTAAAATATTGGGTTTTATAAGAAGACACATTGTTAATTTTAATTCACCTAATTGCCTACTTATTCTCTACAATGCATTGGTCTGTTCGATTCTTGAATATGGGTCTATTGTTTAGTCATCGTACACCGCTGCTGATATTCGACGTATTGATTGGGTGAAAAACTATTTCATGAACTTTGTTGGGTATTGTCTCAATATCCCACACCCAAAACATGATTATAGGCCTATTAGTCAAGCTCTTAAATTAATTTGCCTTTCAGCTAGACGCGAAATAACTTTATTCGAAGTCTGTTTGACGGTCGAGTCAATGCTCCAAGGCTTCTTGAACAACTTGATTTTCAAATTCCCACTAACACTAGACTGCAGCACCCTTTCTATCCCCCAAATAATAATTCTAATTTTGTCAGAAATGCCCCTCTTTCAAGATTGTTGTGCGAAGCAATCTTACATTAATACCTTTAGTACGGAGACACATATTTTTACTTGTTTCTACATGGTTCTGTTTTCTATTTGTCATTCCTTATTTTATTATTTCTAGACGTTAGTTATGTTTAATAATACTATATATATTTATAATATCTTGTTCTTGTATTCACATTAATAATATTGTAAAAAGCCGATTGGCGTTAATTCTAATAAAATAAAATAAATAAATATCTTTGCTAAGTGATATCATATTTATTAATGGTCAATTTCCAAACAATTATATGTCATTATTAAGCATTAGTATTACAATAGTTAAATTAAGCTAAGTTTCTTACTGCACTGCTTTTATTTTTTTTTTTTTTTTAATACTTGATTGTCAGTAAATTAAACGATCCTTTATTTATAAAGAATATAAAGTAAATTAAACTATAATTGTCTTTTTATTTTTAGTCAAAATGTGTCAAGACACTTAAAGGTCACAGTAACTACGTGTTTTGCTGTAATTTTAATCCACAATCTAATTTAATAGCTTCTGGATCAGTAAGTTTTCTAATATTTCTAATGATTGTATATTATTTTGTAACATGTACATTAAATATTTTCAGTTTGATGAGAGTGTACGGATTTGGGAAGTTAAAAGTGGAAAATGTCTGAAAACACTTCCAGCACATTCAGATCCAGTCAGTGCTGTTCATTTTAATAGAGATGGATCTCTTGTGGTATCTAGTAGTTATGATGGTTTATGGTAATTATAATAATAATTTCAAAATATAGTTTATATTTATATTTAAAATTGTTTTTACTAGTTAAATTTGTATTAATTTTATTTTTAGTCGTATTTGGGATACTGCCAGTGGTCAATGTTTAAAAACGCTTATTGATGATGATAATCCACCTGTTTCATTTGTGAAATTTTCACCAAATGGTAAATACATATTGGCTGCAACTCTGGATAATACTCTAAAATTATGGGATTACACAAAAGGCAAATGTTTAAAAACATATGTAGGTCACAAAAATGAGAAATATTGTATATTCGCAAATTTTTCAGTTACGGGTGGAAAGGCAAGTGATACCTAGATAATTATTAAGTTTATATTGCATGTCCTTACTTTTATGATTATTATTATTTTAGTGGATAGTTTCTGGATCAGAAGACAATATGGTTTATATTTGGAATTTACAGTCTAAAGAAATAGTACAAAAATTACAGGGCCATACTGGTAATAATATATATGAAATTGATTTTTATACTATGGTTTATACGAAAATCTAAACGGTTTTCTTACAATATTTTAAACTATTTTTTCAGATGTAGTCTTATGTACATCATGTCATCCTACTGCAAATATAATAGCATCAGCAGCATTAGAAAATGATAAAACGATAAAACTTTGGAAAAGTGATACTTGAAGTTTAATTGAAAAATGAAAAAATTCTTCGCTGTATAATGTGTACAAAAGGAATGGTTATATTCTCCTGCCTAGTGTTTTATTGTAATTTTGAAAACTGTAAAATTGTCTACAGTAATAGTAACTATTTTTCCCTTAATGTTTTGTATTTTTTTGCTCAAAATTAAATACTTTTCACAAGAATGCATATGTACAGTTTTATTAATTTTAAGAATTATTAAGAAAAAATGTTGAAATTAGAATGTAAGATTTAATTTGATAAAATCACCAATCTAAGTTCGCTTTTTATTTAAATAATATAAAATCATCATTTTAAAAAGCAGTATGCAAAGAATATATTTACTTTTTCTTGGTCATACATTAAAATTGTCAATTGATATTCAATTAAACTCTAAAAAATACAAATGTTAAACTTAAAATTATTGAAATATATATAGACTTATAATTTTATTGTTTAGGTATTGTAAGTTTTATTTAAATTTAAGTTTATGTGGACTGATGATAATCAATTCTTAATTGTCAATAAAATTAATTTACCTCGACTTAAAACAAAATTGTTTGTATTCCAATTTTTCTTTTCTTTTAAAATGTGTTGAATTAAAATACATTTATTAAAAATAAATACAATAATTAACTATGACATTTATTTGGTATTTTTTATAATTGAATTATATTTGAAATATAATTACTGGAGTATACTGAAGTATATACTCTTTTCTTGGTACTAGTTTCAGTGTAATGTTACTATAATCATGTTATTACAGTATTATGTAGCAGTTAAACAAGGTTCACAAATACATATTTATTTGTGTAATATAATTTTTTTTTTATATTTATATTTTAGTGTTTATAGTATAATTAAATTGTATATTAAAATAGGAATTTTCTGAAGTATTAAACTGTTTTTAATACAATATGATTGAAATGACTTGTGCTCAATAAAAAAAAAGTCTTGTTTATAACACGAGTACTTGTTTGTGTTGATAGTGCTTTGAAGATTACTGTATAGTAAGTTGTAATAAATTAAATCAGGTATAAAACTGATTTTCATAGTAAAAATACTTGAATTTTTTTTTTTTTTTTAAATGATTCCAATATTATATATTTGTATAATTAACCATTAAGTATATGATTGAATAATCAGATTAATTTGGCTTTGTGGTGCTAGGGTAACTTACCTATTATGAATTCGTGTGAATATCCAAAGGTACCTGTATTGCAATAGTTACATACTTGTACAGTATTGAAAATATAATATTGTCGTTTGTGTGATTGATTATTGCTACCGTGCGTTCAGACGTTTTTGAGTCTTACACTAGTATAATGTAACTATGTAAGGTTAGGTTAGACCATGTTGAGTGACATAATTTGTCATGTTGTAATTAGAAATGCTAGTTTTGAAAATGATTAAATTCAAGTTTATCAAATTTTAATGGTAACAATAAATAACAATGATTTAAAAATATTTGCGAATATTAAAAGGTTTAAACAAATATAATATTCTAGATTAAGTTACATTAAGTTATGAGTAATTTAAATTCGAGAATTCAAATATGTAATCAGAGGCCACAGTTATTGCGTACGTGAGGCACTGGAAAGGAGGCCATGGCAACAGGGCCTCTATTGATTTTACACATTTTGTCTGCTTTAAATAAAAAAATAATAATAAATAAATAAAATTGTAATCTTACAAATATTTCAAGTAATAACATAGAAAATGGTATTGTTAGGAAAAAAAAAAGATAGGTAATTATAATATAACATATTAATCCCATTAATAACAATTTAAACAAGTACATTTAAATCGAATTTCATAATTGTATGTGTAATTACATCGAACAGGTTTTGTAAAATCCTAATTTAACAATAATTGTATTTATAATACTATGTGGTAATAAACGTCACAACAAACTATACAGTACATAATATAATGACAATAAAATAATAAAATTTGTTCAAATACCCAAAGGCGAACAGTTCTAAATGCGACCTTGGGTATCACGTAACAATATATTGTATCCAACTATCATAACGAATATCTACTTAACAGTTTAACACTATAATTTACTGATGAGTGTTCCAAATACGTTTGTTTACAAATCAATATGCCGAATATACGTATATGGAGGCGTACGGGTGAGCTCAATTTTGACGTGTCATTTTTCGCACCCATCGTTTATAACACACAACCCATTCAATCCATGAACACTGAACAGCGTTTCCGAAATCGACGAAACCTATAATACGTAGCCACGTACGTAAGTATATATTACTACCTAAACCGAATAGGTCGGAATCGTCGTAATTAGGGATGGGCATCAAATCCGAGTATCCGAATATTCAAATCCGGATTTGAATTAAATTCATATCCGGATTTTCCGAAGTATCCGGATTATTCAGATTAATTAATTTTTTATATTGCTAAACACAAAACAACACTGGTAGTTGAATGCATCAGAAATATAATATACCCGTTCAAAAATGTATGTTAATGAATTTAAATATAATTAGAATTTAAAAATGAGACATCGAACAGCAAAATTGAATTGAATACTCCGGATAACCTGTCAAATCCGGATTCACTAAATTCGGATTTGATAAATCCGGATATGCCCACCACTAATCGTAATTATAATGATTATACAACATGACGTATAATAATGTAACGTTAAACGCCAATAGGAGGTACCTAACCGTTTAAAGCTAACGGAAGTCCGAGGTAGACAAAATAATATATATATATATATATATATATATATATATATATATCATTTTGCGGGTAACTTAAATACATTATGTAGGTTTTGTTACATTTAGTGGAAAATGTTTTAAAGAACGTCTATATAGAAAATACATAAACGTATATTATTTGTACATATAAGCGGATTTCATTGTAAATTGGTAGGCTTGGTATAAAAAAAATTATATCCAACGTCCCTACGCGAAGACGAGATCCTATATATATATATTACTACAGTAGTCACAATACACTTATATGATCTAAATTTTTTCTTTTTAAAAAAAAAAAAAGTGGACAGAGTCCAGATACTTATTTTGAAAGGAGTGTCCTGTTTTTTGAATAGCTCATAATAAATCAGTGTATACTTGAAAATTTCACCCGCATGGAAAACATTTAAATCGCGTATAACAATACAACAATATACGAACTCGATTTATTGGTAGGTGAACAAATACATTTTAAACGATCTCTGAAATATAAATAATATTCTGATATTATGTAGGTATGTATCCGGTAAGGTTGCATTAATGACAAACAATTCAAACACCGATTGTAGCCCAACACTGCCAAACACTATTTTAAAATGTATACATAATATACATGTGTAGAAGTTGGAAGTTCTTACGACGGCAAGGGCTTGATGTATATAGATTTTTTATGGGAGCCCGGGAATGAGGAACTAAAAATATTGCGCAATACGTGTTGATGAATGATGATGATCTGTTATTTTCTCGTGGGAGGGACCCTTGAAATCATCCGTTCCTTTCCTACGCACCGAATGTGACGTGCATTATTATATTATTATATACGCATATATTACGTCATCCAAGCCGATTACCATAAATACCTATACATATTATGATTCCAGAAACGATGTAATATATTCCATTGACCACGTCTATAGGATTGCTTGCTCGTAAAGTCATAAATATATATCTCCGATGAGTAGTAATTCGTATAGAACCAATGTACATATAGTATTGTTACAATATGTGTATACCTACACTCGACTATTCGAATGGTATGTGTAATATGCGCTTAGTACATAAATGTAATAACAATTATCATAATAATTTAATAATAAAACAACGAATAACATGTAATAATAAATAGTCCCGTAATATAATGTGATGCCCTATACCTACATATATATGTACATTATCATTTACAGTGACGTAACTTTAACGTCCGGCTCTAAGTGAGAAGTATCAAACTTGTTGACCTTATTTTCGCGTACGAATCTATGTACCCAAGTGCATCCGTTTCATGAATTCACTTTACTCATTTTTTTAATTGTAGTTATTTTAGTAGAAAAAATAGATTTGTACAATATTTATCGTACGCGTGAATTTTATATCATGCATAATATTCACTCATACGGGTTATGAACTGCGTGTGTACATACCAGTGGCGGTGCGAAATATTATTACTCTGGTGAGCTCCAATTCGTTTGGGCAACCACTCAAGTGCTAACTACCTTTATAAAAGGACATTGGCTGATACCTTAAGTGAGCTTCATGACATAGCAAATCTGCGTTCAGTAGATCTAATTTTGTATAGTAAACTTATTAACGTAAACTGTCCTATTATCAAACATCATGGGAAGAATATCTTCGTTTCCACCACGTCGGTATCTTCCGATATTTTATTAATTTTCAAGCAGGCTAATACTTAGTTTTTTTTTTTGAAATTGTAACATCTCGCATACTCATAACTCGCTTGAAAAATGAAAATATTGTAAAGAAACCGGCGTAGAAACACAGATAACGTAAGTAGGTACTTTCTTTTTAAGCTCGATAATAAGTCAGATTACTCAAATACTAAAGCTTACAACACAAAATTAGTTCTACTCAACGCAGATTTACAACATATTGTACGTTTGTAAGATGGACACAACACATGCGGGTGTAACGCCAGATTCGCACGGCATACACCCTGTGTTTGATTTAAAAACTTGAGCATCGTCCTTCATAAAAAAAAATAAAAATACTTTCACGGCGCCACTAATAGGTACAGTGAGATGGAAATGAATTGATATCCAAGTACAGTTGTGTTATAGATGAATCGCGTATTCGTGTCAAGCGACAGAGGGCGCGGCCGTATTTCCGATGCCGTTCTAGGTTACGCCACTGTGCACATGTAATACATACGCGAGTATAATAACGCACTGCACAATACTGCATCGGTATGCCGAGTATATCATAGGCGCAATTTTCAATTTTTGACCTGGCGGGGCTTTTCGAAAAACAATGTTTACTGCGTATCATGTGAACTATTAAATAGCTAACGAAGGATTCAAGAGTAACTATAGAATAACTAAAGGTTTGGGGGGGAAGGGGTTAGTTTTAATACTGAAGGAGCTAAGCCCCTTCGAGTCCCCCCTCCCAAATTGCGCCTCATGGGGTGTACAATAAAAATGGTCAATAATAATGATAATAATAAGTAATAATAATAACATTATTTATGATAACAATACACGGGGGGGGGGAGGTGGAGGGGGACTACTGCTGGCCAATGTCGATGGTCTGCACGTTGGCACCGTCCTCGGGCAGCAGGCTCAACTTTTCCGGGTCCGTGTCCGGCATGATGATGCACATGAACGTCTTGCCGGACGCCTTGTCCCGCGGGTACACCGTGACCGGCGTGAACGTGACGTCCGCGCCGCCGTCCACGTACTCGCACAGCTTCTGGTACACGTCCGGGAACTGGACCCGGAGCTCGACGCCCCTCTGTCGCAGGTGCCGCTGCACGTTGACGAAGCACACTTGCCGCGCGGTGCGCACGTCTCGCCTGCCGTGGCCGGGCAACGAGGTCAGCACCATGGTGTCCGGTGGCGCGCGGTCGCCGTCATTGGTGCCGCGCAAGCTCTTGTCCAGCTGCACCTTGGCGCACTTGTACACCACGTGCCGTTCCCACTGCACCGGCCCCGGCCCCGGCACCTCGCTTTGCACGCACACCGACACGTACAGCACGTACCGCGTGTCCGGGTTGTACGACATGCACAGCTCGGCCAGCTCGTCCAGCTCCGGGTCGATGTCCGTCCACTTTGCGTACACCGGCTCGCAGCAGTGCGCATCGTCCGCGCCGCCGCGAATAAACCTGTCGGACAGCTCGATTCCGGAGAAGTACAGTTTCACAGCGCCACGGCCATGCGACAGGTACCCGCGGCGCGCGATCGTCGACAGCCTCTCCGCGCACCGGCCGTTCGCCTTCACCGCGTCCACGATGGACGGGCACAGCGTGGCCGTGCGCCGGTCCAGGCACGTCTTCCGGTGGTGCTGCCAGTGCGCGCGTCGGCACCGTTTCGAGCAGTACATGTGGTTGCAGTTGTGGCACATCTTGAACGTGCGCCGCGCCTCGGGCACGGTGGCCGACCGCTGGCACTCCGAGTAACGACAACGGATCGTGCTGGACGATGACGCGCTGACACCACTGATTGTCGCCGTCGGTTTCTGCAGTGGCGTCGTCGTTGCTGTTATGTTATCTGGAACTGTGCGTCCGCACACACACACACACACACACACACGCGCCACCTATTAGTATCATATATTCGACGCACGATAAGTCCGATAAGCTTATATTATAACATGATCGATTTTAATTTATTTTCAATACGATAAATTATTTCGATCGGTTCGCTAAACGCAAAACTGTATACGAGCATCACACAACACGGATAACTACGAGAGAATGCATTCATCTAAAAAATTTATAAACGTAATGTACGATATAATTGTATAACTACTCGCATAAACGTACTGCAATATTAAACTAAAATATATGCTACTCCGTACGCTAAAAAACGTCTAGAACGCATTAATTATGTATATATAGGAACAGCGACTACCGTCTGGGAAAAATAATCATTCCACTACATACCACAGATTTCAACAATGCATTTTTTTTTCCCATTTCAAACTTATAACGCATTTCATCACTTACGCGTTACCACCTGGAGTACCAGCTGAAGCAGCGAAGGGCCTCCGTCTAAGATCGCCCCCGCTGGCGACGCCAATGCTACTGCTGCCATCGCTACTGTGATGACCATGGTGGTACCTAGCGTTGTTATTAACGGAGGCCGACCCTTGTCGCAACCCTAACAAAGAGTTTAGGACGTCGTCCATGGTCGTCGAACCGGGACTCGGCCGATCTGTAAGTATCCGTGCCAAAAAGTGAATTCTCAACAAGAAAAAAGAGTGAAATTAACTTTCTCGCATTAAATGAATCATCAATCAATAAATGGATCCGCCGAATAAGGACAGGACTATGTTGGATTTTGTCAACTTTTTTTTTCCCTGGAATTATGTTCTATTTCATGACATGTAAAATGTGTTTCTAGTACTATAAAAAGCCACTAGAGGTCACGATAATCGATTATATATCTTATAAATATATAGAAGTGACAAAATTTTCAGTAGTGAAAGGCCGGGGTCGGCGACATTTTTTATCATTCGTATTATGATTATTACATATTCTTCATGATTACGTGAACATTTGGTTATTATTTTCTATTTTGTGTTTTTTTTTTCACTGCAATTGTTAAACGTTAATGTTCTTCGTGATTTTTAAATTTTAACAGGTTTTTATTTTCAAATTGTACAGTGGAAAAAGGGCTCATGTTACTCCAAAAGATATTGTAATTAATAATATTAAGTTAAAATTTGTTTTTCGGCGCTCCTGAAAAGTTGAGAAATATGACATAGGCCCTTATTTGGCGGAACCATTCAAATATAAATAATCAGCATTAATTTGATATAATGAATTCATGAACACGAATGATAAAAGCTCAATGTTTACAGCAGGTTGGAGATAAAAATATAACAATATAATGTACATACGACGCAGTGAAATGATAGTAATCACGTTGAGAAAACACATGCACGAAATGGCACTAGATGGGAAACGGCAAAATAAAATGCATACTTAATTGTATTAACAATAAATAGTTCGAATTATTGTAATCAATTTAGGAACAATCATACAAAATAAAATAAATTTTAATTTAGCTTTGCGTAAGCAATTTATTTCTTTAAACATTTAAAATTGTAAACAAATTACATTATTGTCTTAATTTTTTTCTTGGGAAAAATAAGCGCGATTTACAGTCACTTACTTAAATATAAATAAATAAATATTTATATATATATGTATATAATATATAATATATATATATATATATAAAAATACATACTATAACAAAATCATTTGCAATTTTGTAGGTCTCCAAAAACATTATAGTTTGATGTTTGCAAGTATTACAATGTACTTATGTAATTACAAAATATAAAAACATATTTCCAGCAAACAAAATATTTTATGAATAGATTACTTTTTTAAAAATTACAATTTAGATGGCAAGGCTAATATTTTGAAAAATTATAGTTAACCGTTTAATCATGACCAAACTTTGTATCCTAATCTCAAGATTTGGTACATTTATGAACAAAACCATTAAAGTGTAAAAAAATATTAATTAATAATATATAAAATTGAAGTAGGATTACTTAAAAAAATTAATTATTAATAATGTTAATAATATGTACAAAATATTGCAAAATATGTTTACCAAATTTTGATATAACATGCAATATTTATATCAACTGTTTTAGTAAATGTATAATAAAATTAATTTATATAAAAAAAAAAAAAAAATGGTATGAAATTAATATGAAAACTATTCAATAAAAGTAATCAGTTCACGGAGTTGAAATTATGTCATGTACTTATTACTTGTATTCATTATGTTTGACACTTGGAAATTTTAATAAACTAAAATTATCTTATTATTTAAACGATATTTTGTACATAATAATAACACAATACATTTCACTAGTTAACATTATAAAGCAAACATATACATATTTTATTCAATATAATAAAAAAAAATAAGAATATATGAGTCATAAATGAATACAACGAAATTTTAAATTTGCAACTGAAATTATGATAGTTTGCAGCACCGAGGGAATTGATGAGATAGATTGACTATATAAAAGTATCCAACTTTCATTTTTATATTAAATAAAAAAAATTTACATTTTCTTTAAAACAATTCATGGAATTATTTAATAACTATACAAAATGTTAGAATATGTTTTTAAACAATTTTTAAAAATATACTGTATATCAAGTAATATAAGTAAAATCAAAATTTTAAGCTAACATTGTTTTAAGGAAAAAAACATTAATAATAAACTATGTTACTTCAAATATAATAAATTAGAAAACAGATTTTGGAATATTTGCCTTCATTAAAATTGAAATAAAATGACTTTATTTTATATAGGATCCCACATTCATATTAATCCCAATTATTGTTCATCAAGGTAAAAACAAAATAATGCCTTTGTTATTGATTAAGAATTTTTGCTTGATATACATAGGGTGAAATACAAATTCTTTTAAATTTAATAGATTAATAGACTTTTCAAAATTTACCAATTTTGGTTTAAAATGTATAAGTTTATTAGAAATGTATACTGTACTTGTTATTTTTTACTTAGAACATCATAATCCATTATAAATCAAACTGATTTATAAATAAATGTTTACATAAAGACATTTTAAGCATAAATGTTTCAAAATGTCTCAGTGTTTTTTTTTAAACTATGTTCTTTTTATAATGGCATCAGTATTGAATAATACATACTAAAAAATTAAACATACAAAAGATTTTCATATTTCTTGTCATGCTGTTTTAAATTAAATTTATATATATAAAAAAAAAAAAAAGTTGATCTACAATAGTTTAATTTTACTTTAGGTGCGACATACATAAAAAATTGAAACAATATATTTAACCACTAACTCGCTTAGACAAAAACGAAAACAAATTACAAAATAAATAAATAAAATCTAAAAGTACTCCAAAAAAGCTGTCAAGTGCTATATCATAAAATATTGTTTCGATAAGCATTTTTCAGCTTCTACACAGCAGGCAGTGTCCAAATTTTTGTACGTGGCAGCAAGCCGAGTCTACGTATATTCACACTCACCATTGGCCCAACTACCAGTATTTTGAGTTTGTCTACTAGGTGTGGCCTTTCGATGTGATGGTGGTGTGCTTGTTTCTGATTGTGGTGTATCTCTGGTTAAACTTGGACGTTTATTGCCTACAAACGAACTTTCCAGCCAGCATAAACGACCTGTACTGCCTCTGAGTGATGGGCACCTAAATTAATAAAAATAAAAATACAATAAATTCATTACTATTATGGGAGCATATAAATTAATATTTACCTTGATGGAGTATCTTGATAATCAGTGTTAAGCCTTTCCTTACTCCCATCTGGTGTTGATGATGAAACATAGTTGGCTATGGCTGAAGTTACTTCCTTAATCGATGACTGTACTTCGGATAAGCTTGTTTGACAAGTCTTCAATACAGAAATTTCCATTCATTACAGAATGAAAAACATAAAATTAAATAAGTCTATAAATAATAGGTACCTGTTCATGTTGTTGAGCAAGTAATCCAGCAGCAAGTCGTTCAGCTGGGGTTCTAGGTTTTGATAATTTTTCCTGAGATCTCCAACCCAAATATGGTTGCCTATAGTTAAATGATGATCGTATTGAACTACAAGGCGATGTACTATTTGAATTTGAACCATTTAAACGACTGGTACTCCAACGTGAAAAATTTTTTGTTGCAGCATGTGTTTGGGGACTAAGAAGTGTATTGTCTAAACAACAAAATATTTTCAATTTTACTATAGACAACAACAATCATAATATTTAATTTTACTCACTGTTATTAGAATACATTTTTGGTGACTGTGATTGGTTAGATGACAGACTAGACATACTGGTTGTATAACCTGCATCGCTATGTCTTTTTAACAGAAATCCTTGAGCAGGCACATTGCAGGACTTGTACCATTCGGGAAGATTGAGTCTTTGAAGAGAACGTTGTATTCGTAGCTCGTGTTCTGAAAGTATTCGTTCTCCACCATTGACGTTTACTTTACGAAGTTCATTTTCTGGAGCCTAATAAAAAAATAAAAATCAATCACTTGAAATTTGACTAAGACTACCTGTACTAAGTTTGAAACAACACACTGACGCTATAACGATATGGTAGATTTTCAAAATGTTTCTTTTTAACTCGAAACACAGACTTTGGCAATCTTTTTAAATCCCAAATTATACGACTTTCTATATAAGCGTGCATTGATTTCGTGAATAAATATTCGTCCTCGTCAAACCACTGACGACTAATTCTATTCATGTTTATTCGATAGAAATGTATAACTTAGGTTAAAACAACGCGAAGCTAAACTAAACGAAGAAAATAGAGATTAATGAAATCCAAACGATTTTAAAATGTATACTGTGTAGCGTAATCACGTGAAATACGACGGTGCAGCGAACAAAATGCAATGGCCAATGATTTGAATTGATCGTTAGAGACGTTGAACCAATGAAGTAATGAGACTTATTTGATAATTTTCACTGTTATCTGCGCCACTAAGATCTGTGTATGTGATTATGGTACATAAATAGATAATATTGTTAATTATTGAATTCAATGAAAAATTGATATTTGATGTGGTAGCATTAATTGACATTTACTCTATTATCGGATACTGGTTTGTAATGTAAAATAATATATTTGAATACTTATGGTAGAACGAAATATGTATTAATTTTTTTTTTTAATGTGTAAAATTTCAACAAAAATAATTAGAAAATATGTTTTACGAATGTAAATGTATATAATTCATAATTATCAAATAATACACTTTGAAAAAATATACTAGATTAATAAAATACAAAAACAATGTAAACTTGGTATATACAAACATAATGTAATAAATTAGTAATGATATCAAAAGTGCAAAACGAAGTGAAAATTTACTATTTAGCTATAAACATTTAATCCATCTCCATACTACAAAATATTATAGAAGTTCAAATAAGATAATATTATAATTATAAATATTGAATATACTCTTTAAGAAAATATATATCCCATTCTCGATAGGAATTTGAACTTAAAAATTTATTAAAATTATATTTTGAAAATATCCATTAATTATTATAAAAAAAAATCAAATATGAAGTACCTATATAAAAATGACCATCTTTTAATACAATATATCAATTAAACGTATTGAAATTATTACAATTACAGTATTACATTTTACATGACATTTTAATGAATAAATATAAGTAAGTATCAATAAATCATGAGCTGACTTAATCATCTAAAAATGGCAAAATGGAATAAGAACGTGGTACGTCAAAACATAAGTAGGCTACTTGGGTTACAAATTAAGTACCTACTAGGCGAAAACCTTAGAACTAGGATTAAAAATTGTTTATAATTTATGATTATAAATAAAATAATTACAGATTTATCCATGCTATCATTGTATAATATTAATTATAAATACTGATATAAAAGAATTATAAATAATTATAAAATTATAATTGTACCCGAATTAAAAACGTAAATCCGTAAAATACTAACAAAATGATGTTAAAAGTTTTATAGCGAATTTCAAGTATGAGGTTTTAGTAAATTGTACAATCTACCAAATATTATTATAATAACTTTCGACAGGGAATTAGATTAATCTTATCATAACGATGTCATCATTTAATTGTTACCTGTATCAGTATACATCGCGGACCAAGAAATTTTATATTATATCTTAGGTGGCGTGTACACTATTATACCATGTTATTTATAGTAGGTATCATTATATAAAGAAACGGATAGTATTTGCACAGAATAGAATATTTGACAGTGAATCAGTAAATTAAATGGCGGACCTGTTCATCCGTTTCAATACATTTTTAATTACTATGAATGGCAAAACTAATATTAATCCAAATAATTTTTCGTTTTAAATTCAATACTAATTATGAAAATTTTATATTTCAACTAATAATCAAAACTTATAAAATCACAGTAACCATTGTCCATTTAGTATATTCACAATTTCACGACTTTACAAAACCTGATAAACTATTAAATAATTTAAATATAACGCAATTTATAGTGAATAAACTTATTTCAAAATCAAATCATAGAAATATTTATAAAATTTTTAACTCAATAACTTATTTATAAGTGGATTATTTTGTCACATTAAATAATTGTAAGTTTTAAATTATTCAATATTATCAGATTATATAAATACAGTAATTATTTTATTATAATAATTAGTTACATACAAAACAAAGATTGTTTACATACGATGAAATAAAAACAATTTATTATGAAACAAACAAAAGAAGTTTAAATATTTAACCAGTATTGTTGTATTGGGTATAGACAGTATAGTAGAATAATACTCAAGTAAATATAAATATGCTTTTGAATATAAATACTTCAAAATATTTAAAACACACTAGAATTTATAGGTATTATATAAAAGAAGAGCTACTTTAACTTCAAACTTCAATAAACATTATTTTGTTTTGATACAAATTTGTTGTATATCTCTATCCAGGCCCCTCTCAAATTAATTAGAGGACGGTATACCCACATATAACCCGGTACAAGCCACATTTACTATATCCGTTTAACTATAATGGGCAATACAGTAAAACTTAACTAGTTGGTATATTATTTGTGAAGGTTAAAATTAGAGTAGGTATTAACATTGAAGACCAAATTTGATGACCAAATGTAGAATAATAAAAACAAGGCTTTCCGTAATTTTTTTTTTCAACTTAGAAGACTCATTGTATCATGAAATACGGTTTAAATAATAGTTGAAGGACTGTATGATAAATAATATAAGATAAATATACTGGAAATTATTTTATCTTTAAATTTGATTTTAGGAGTTAATATGTTGATCAGATTAATAATAATAGGTAATATAACCTAAGATCAAAACGTGGCTGTTAACATTCTATGTAAATTGATTGAATTATTTTGGTAATTTGCTTATAAGATAAATGGAGACAGTAAAAATAATATGAACAATGATAATTATCGTTGTAGATTATTGTGAATAATAGATTATTCCATAGACTACTTTGAAAATATCTATTTAAACTAATTAAATTCATGGTAATTAAATTTGAACTATGTAAAGAGGAAATCATGATGATAACTTGATACAAAATACGATGATATATCATAATTCTGAGTTCATAATTATATATATATATATATATATATATTATACACACAAAAATGAAGTCTTAGATGTTAAGAACTGACATTTAGACTATATGTTATTAATCCGTATTAAATACCTGTAACAGCGATTGAAAAATATAAGATATGTTTTTAAATAATTCATCAAATTGGTAATTTTAAAAAAAATGTTATAATTACGCTAAACAAATAATATTTTCTTTTCTTAAATGCTCATACTTAGTAAGTTTAGTGTAAAGATAACTCAATAATTAATTTATATAAATTAAACGAATAATAATGAATGACTTACAATGATTGAAAAGTAGGTACTTATGCACTTATATATATTTCATTTTTGATTGAATGATAATTTTTGCTCTCATCTAAGTTTAAAAAGATGAGCCATTAGACAAATGTACAACCATAATATAATAGAGTTTCTTCTTAATACCATTAACTCCTGACACTACTTACTTAAATGGTCACAACTCTAAACTATTTTTACCACGAACATAGGAGGAATCATGTTTCATCCATTCAACGCAAACATCACGAGATTATTTAAAAAATAGCTTTTGGAACGTATGTTGTAATGGGAGACTTGTCTACGAAACAGAATTAATTTTTAAATTAAATTCTGAATGAATTTATGGAGGCTAATTAAAGAATTTTGTGTTTTAAATAAATTTATTGTGTTTAATTAATATTAATTGAGAAAATGTGTTAATAATATTGTATAAAGACTAAAGAAATCGTTTGAATTTTTAAAATGGAATACACACAACTGACACAATCATTCAAAGGTCAAAGAAGTGAGAAGGGAGATGACAGACAACACAGTACTACTGTATATACCGATCGATTCCATCTCTTATAAGACTTGCTATATCCCTGACCACATATTATTGACAGTATGACCCTTACATTCAGAGCGTTTAATATAATGATGACAATGACGTAACATTTATACATAAACAGTAATAAAAATTGTATTATTTTAACGTTAATGTTAACCAGATGTTAATAATAAAAAACGTATTGTACTACAGAAAAAATGCACAAAATTAAATAGCAAAATGATACCTATATTAATGACTTAAAAATCATTTTTCTTGATTATGCCATAATCTATATTTTATTATATCTAAGTATCAAGTACTACTGATCAAAAATACTATTTGTAATTATAAAATGCAAAGGATTCAATTTCATTGAAAACTTTTTGTAATAATATCCTTATCAGGTTGTTATTTCACACGAAATGGGTAGAATCATTTTCTATCGAATAATAATTAATAAAGTAGACAATTTCATAAAATAAGTAGGTCAAATAAATATATATATAGTAGATAGTAGATGCTTTATAAAACATTTAGACATGACACGCAAAAATGAAATAAAATCAAAACTGAAATTGTTCATCAATAATACCAAATCCAACTTATAAAACATCAAATGCAATTATAATTAAATTAATTTACTACTCTAATTTACTGCATATATACAAGGTAATATTATTTGTTAAGTGATAAGATTTTTAATTCTTCTAAGACATTAAGAATTAAATTAATGCAAATGGTATTTTTTTTAATAAAATAAGGGTGATTTTAAGAATAATTAAGTAAAACTAAATAAGATACAGTGCATACAAAATAAATATAACAATAAATAATTATAATAATTACGATAATCTTTACTTAATAATTTGAATGACCAAATAAGTACCTCAAGATTAATTATCTTACAGCGATACAAATAACATGGCTGTTTAATTTGATAAAATTCCATGTAGAGGATGAAGATGTTACTTTAAATGAGGGAAGTACATATTTTTTCAGTGCACCAAAGCCCATGTGTATGGGTTGTTTTTAGCCGACTATCCTAAGGAGAATTTAAAACAATACACGGAAGGGCTTGACGTTTGACAGTAATCAAAGTGACTCCGCCTACTCGGCTTTTGTCTTTAAATATTATTATAGCGTGATCCATAATTTCTCGTGACTACAGCGTTGTTTGGACGTAAAATATCATGATAAACGTGAAAGTTAAGAACTTCAAAGAACTAAAAATAAAGTTCCAAGTTTATTTTAAATAATTATTACTAAATAAACTAGAATTTATATGTGAGAATTACAAAGTTTAAATCACGAATCGGAAGAGTTAATCGACTCATATTACGGTATGAAGTACTATATAAGTATCCATGTATATTGTATAAATGATTTATTTTTAAATTATAAAAGAAAATTTAACATTCTTATAAGTTAGAATAACTTTATAAAATTAAATTATTTATTATTAATAATTATTATTACTTACATAAAAATATAAAAACAATTTAACATCAGTATATTGTCTTATGGAAAAACATACTATTACACAGCAATAAATTTTTGAAGTAGGTTTAGAATAATAGACGACTATTTTCAAAGTGCACATTTCTAAATTATTTAATAGGACCAAAGTACTATTATAATTCTGTATAGTTAAGGGTAATTAAAGAAAGGTTAATAATTTATACTATTTAAAGTAAGCAATAAAATAGTTTTATGGAATCACTCCGTATATAAATGTTATCTCCAAGTAAAAAACTTGGTGGGTACCGCCTACCTGTCACGATTAGCCCTAGTTTGAGCTGACACACGACATTGTCAGACAATGTGCAAGAATAGAGGAGAGAGGAAGGGAATGCAAGGTGAACTTTTATTTCAAAACAACTAATAAGTAATAACAGAACTATATCAAAGTCAATTATACCAGTAATTCTAACCTCTAGGAAAATAGTGCATAAGGGTTGCCGTTTTATGAAGTATTGATGATTCATCGAAAATAACTATTCATGTAGGTTATGTGAGCAATGTGGGTCATATTATTTACATATATTATGGTGTCGTTGACACTTATCTAGTAAAGATGGTTTAGATTTAAGACAATGTCAAATTCTACATGCCATTCTATTTTACAATTGAATTAGTTAGTTATACATAGAATAAATATTTTTGTACCTATTATAAAAGATAAAAATCACTACCAAATATAAATGTTTATTATTATACATTTTTCACGGCATAAAATTAAAGGAAACGTTACTTAATTGATAATAAATTCCAATAAACATTCATCAATAATTGACAAATAAATATATTTATTACTTATTTAAATTTAAGTAATGACTTATAACAATTACAACTATTTGTATCTATATTAAATTAAACCTGTAAGTTATAATTTTATAAGTTATGAGTTTATGAGATTTAATTGAACAGTAAACAACTTTTGAAGAATGCCAATTTATTGTTTTAAATGTGTATTTAAAATTTAAGCATGTCGCCAAATAAAACGTTATATCTAATATGAAAGACTGCGAAAAAAAAATTGAGGCTGTTAAATATATTTTTGTAAAGAGGGGCTCAATAATTTATAAATTATTATAGTAATTTGTTTTAAAATGATAAAAATGAATGATTTTTAGATAGTCTTAATTCCAATATTTTTTATTCCATCACTTGCCAAAATGAGTTAAATGTTTTATGGTATTATATAATCAATACCGAGTAATTAATAATTTAAAATATATAAAGTCATGTTATAAGAAAGATTAATTATTGTATGACATATATTATGGACAAACCTAACTAACTATATCAACCAGCACTATGGTGTACTGGATTTGGCAACAAGTCCTATAAACCACATTTTCCTGGACATTAAAAATAAACAGTTAGAATACTTAACGGAGTCAGTTAAACCAAGACTAAAAAAACAAAAATATAAAGTATTATAATAATGAACACTGAGTGTTGGCATGTTGACAATATGAGAAGGGGAATATGCAGTAGGTGGAATTTATGAATTATTGATTGGCCTACATGTGCATGTATATTCTATGTGCGGTTTTATGGGTATTGTACTTCAGTTAGAACGTTGGAGAACTTCAATAAATCTACCGTAAAATAAAGTAAAAGTTAATATTTACTTGTTATCTTAAGTCAGGACTTAAATACGGATAATATTTTATGGATTATTTTAAATTTTTCGCGGTAAAATATTAAAAACCAGCTCATTTAAAATGACGCAACAATTTCACTTTTTTCAAAGTTTTTAATTTAAAAGATAGTTTAAATTTGCTATATTCCTGTACATGTAGATTATATATTTTTCATTTTTTATTTATTAATGTTAAATTAAATAACTATATTTAATTTTTCAAAGTAGTTTCAAATTAGAAGTTAAATCATATTTTAAATAGTAATTTATCTTCATATTTTTGTTAAAAATATAGTACTTATAGATACATAGAAAAATGATTTCAAATGCGTATGAATGCATTTTATAATATTAAAACTTACAGCTAACATATACTCATACACGCATATAGTTCAGTGTTTGGGAAGAAGTTTGTGGGCGTTTTTAATAACGGAGGTGGCACATGGTAAGTGCAGTAAATTAAAATCCATACGTATATTTACTAACAATTGAGAAATAGGTTTAAAATCTATTATTCATAGTATTATTCTCAATATAACATATACACATACATATAATTTTCTTATACCTATATAATATAATTTCCAAATTAAATAAATTATTAAAAAAAAAAAAAAATTACAATAGTACTAAAGTATTGGCTACATTTTTGTATAGTTAAACGAATTTTATGAAACTTTGAAACGAGACAGATGTTAAAATATTTTAAATTTTACACTAGCTTATAATCTCTGACACCATGTTATTATGAATAAAATTATTAAATTGAAACTAAAGTGATTTTTAAACATTTTAATTGATACAAATCAGGTTTGAAAGCTGTTAAATTAATTCTAAATATATACTTTTCAATAATTTATATAAAATTATTTGTAAATTGAAGTCTGAAATCAATTACAGGCCTAATAGGATAATAATATGTTCAACGTAAGTAACCGATTGTCTAATAAAAATATATATATTTTAATGCTAAGTACCTATATTTTTTAAAAACTAAAAATCATGTATCTTAAATCTAAAAAAAACAAATGCAGGATATATTAATATTTAATTAAAAATAAAATAATCGAATTAGTATGGATAAATCAGTAAACCAACATTATAGTGATTGTATAATTCACGTTGCCTATACTATATAATAATAATACATAACTAAAATACAATTCGTATAATTTTTGTTCGAATCTAATTAATATGTATCCGATGTCATCTGTGGTGCACAAGGCACAACAATGCAAAATTTGACGAACAATTGCTCAGAATTAAATAAAGTCGTAATTTTATTTCTAAGAAATAACTAAGTTGTTCATCTAGTAATTAGTATTCAAAGTTACGACAGGTAACCATTCTTTGTGCTAATTTAATTAATAATTAATATCACGCTTTTAAGGCTCATTGAAAACCGTTAATTTATTTTTTCCGGTTTATAAGTTTTTAATAATCATACTACGCATTGTGAAATCATTGAATGGAAAGGACTTCGAACACGCGTTTTAGTAGAATTAATACAACACGCATGGGAGAATATTACAGCAAAGGGTTCCACGATTACGAAAACAATGTAAACAACAAATATGTAAACATATTTTTGGTTCAAAATTTTTCATAGAAAAATACGACAAAAATATAACACGTGGATAAGGTTGGAACACACAAAATCAATTTTCCGTGAAAACACATTGAACTTACTCTATTGATTAATGGGATTCGATATAGTAAATGGTTTTGAAGATCAACAGCAGTCGTCTGCAAGAAATTAATTCGCAATACTTGTTTCATAAAATGTATAATAGAGTGGTTCCGCTGTTTTGTTTTATGTTTAAATTAACTTAAAATCGTCAAAACAATGTTTTAAAAACAATTACAGTTATCATCCAAGTGAAAAAGTTGACAACATATTTAAAATAAATGCTTAAACTATCATTCCGTTTTCGAATTCATTTTAATTTTCAACTGTGATGATTATTATAATATGTAAACATTGCATCGAAAGTATAAGAAACGTTTAGTATTGAACATGTGTTTCATTAAAATGTACAAACCGAAAGCATTTTTCAATTGTAATCAAGATAAAAGAATTATTATTTTTGTTATAAACCGTTTCGTTAGAGCTACGATGCTGTATTGATTGCGTTCTGACAAACGGCCCCTCCCCCCACGTGTGCCGAATGACCCACAAAATTCGCTACCACCCAAATAATCCTCATTGACCTAAATAAATACGTCATTGCAGTTTTCGCATTAAAACATTTTTTTTTTTTTTATTAATTACATTTTAATTTTGTTAAATATAAAACTAACAACCATAACCAACTGATTGTATCGCTTAAACAGAATTAACCTGAAGCACCCGCACGATGTAGTACCAACGTTACATGTATATACTATAAGCCAATGCATCATCATAATATAATATATGCATAAAGTAGGTACGCAAACAGTATAATATTAAAATCGTTATTGTTTACCTGAACGGCTGCTTGGTTTTCTTTGTCCAGCAAAAATTCCATAGATTTGGCCCTGTAATCGGTGGTATTCGATGACGATGACCCGTCGACGGACGGTCGGATCGAGTCGCTAGGCGCCAAAGACAATTTGGCCGACGACGCGCCCAGGTCGAGCAGACTTCGGGCCTTTTTATTGGGGCTGCATCCACCGCCGCCCATCATGAGCGAAGAGGACGATGTTCTGGTCACGTTCGAGTCCAGGTCGGTTTCGAGCAGACCGGCTCGATGATGATCCGGACGGGACATGGCGGCGGCGGGTGACCGCGATTGCAGGGACGCGCGACTGCCGGCTGTCGGCAATGCAGGTGGCGGCGGCAGTCGACCACCGCGATTCTCGTCGTACATGAGGCGCCGGCGCGTTGTGTATCCATCGGCCGACGGGGGTTGCGGGGGTAGTGGCGGTTTTTTACCCCTGTCCGCGACCGTAGAAGGTCGTCCCGAAACGGGTGGCGGGGGTGGCGGCGTGTCGGGTCTACAATTACCCGGCGGCGGCGGCGCCTGAACCGTCGTCGGTCCACCGCTGGCCGCCGCGGACTCTTCCTCGGCCCTTTGCTGCTTCTTCTTGTCCTTGCTGCGTCGGCCGCTCAGCCTGCGCAACGAGAATCGCTGGAAAAATCCGCCCAGCTTGCCGCCGATCGATTTCGATTTGGTCGCGGACATGGCGGCCGTCGTCATGGTCGTGTCGTCGGCTTCGACCGGTCGCGACTGTTGCACGCCACTGCGACTGCACGCGTCGTAGTTGATGACTGGCTGCACCGCGGCGGAACCGGTGGGCGCGGCAATGATCCTATGCGACATTGGTGGGGAGCCGCCCGTAATGAAGTCCAGCCGTTCGCGCAGCTGTTGTTTTTCCGCCACACTCGGGCGCCTGGTCTCCGACGGCAAACCGGTCAACAGTTTCATCACCATCGTGTCAATGTTTTCGTCTACCTCGTCACTGGCCCGGTCGTAGGCGGCCGTGACCGCTGCCGCAGCCGCCGTCTCGTAGTCGTCCTCGTATTCTTCGTCATCCGTTTCCGGGGCTTCTTCCGACCCGTTGCAGTCACCCGCGTCCGTGCTGCTGCTCGCGGTGCTGGTGCTGAAGCTCTCGCGCCAGTTCACCTCGGACACGACGGGACAAAAGTGCACTCCCTTGTTGGGCGCCTGCGCCGCGGCCAGACTGACGAAGCTGGTGGTTATCAGCAGATTGCTGCCGCGCGAGGAAGCCGCGCTCAGTGCCGACTCGCTCTCGTAGTGTATGCGCTTCAACGAGTGCGATCTGTCCAACGACACGGTGGAGTCTAGGAGTTTCTTGGAGCGCAGATAGTCCCCGCCGGCACCGGCGTCCGCCAGCAGATCATCGGCGCACAGGTTGGGCGTGCTTGACATGGGCAAACGGGACGCCATCATACCCTCACGGCGGTGGAGATGGCGGAGGTGGTGATGATGGCGTTGGTCGTCGTCGTCGTCGGTCGTAGGAGAATCCGTAGTCACTGACGGCCGATCGCCCAGATCGGGATAGCTGTGCCAGGCCGTGCTAAATTTAGATTTCATCTCGTCGTCGTCGTCGTCGTCATCCGTCGTCCCCTTCCCCACGGCTTTGGCGCACGTCGCAGACACTACAGCCGCGTCGGTGATCGTCGCTGCCGCAATGCTTTTTGTCGACATCTCAAAATAGTTTTCGTCCTCGACGATCGGAGTGTACGTTTGCACCGCCGAGCCGCGGGGCACCTGATCGCCGAAACCGCTGTCCTCGCTCAAGTTCTCCGCGGAACGCTGCAACTGCACCTGCTTTCCGCCAACCGCTTGGACGACAACGTCTTCCGGTTTTTTGTCGTCCGTCACGTCACCTTCGTCGTAGTCGTCGTCATCTGCTTTTCGGTACGCCGGGTCGATGAGACAATCGACCGTTTTGTACATGCCGGCGGCCGGCGGCGGGACGACCGTTGCCGAAACCGATGCTGATGCGTCGTACGGCCCTTCGTCCCCGCACCGGCGCAAATCCTCAAGACTCTGCGACACGTCGTTCATGCCGTCCCGGTGACACCGTTTCCGGCTCGCGGCCGAGTGCACGCTCTCCATGCTCTTGCTCAGCGACTTCACGCTGCTCGACCCGTCGCCCGCGAAGCTCGAGAACGGCGTGCTGCACAACGCAGTCTCGTCCTCGTCCGCCGCATCATCAGCGTCCGCCTGGTGTTTCCACGAGTGTCGCGGACGCGCAACGCCCGCCACCGCTGCGGGACGCTGAGAGTTGAGCGACTCTGCGCTGTTGGTCATGAACGGCGTGGCGGTGGCCGTGGTCCGGAACACCGTTTGTTCGCATTGTTTCTCCAGGCTCTCGAATTGCAACAGACTGCCGCCACCGCATCCGTTCGTCAGCAGCCCGGCACCGGTCCACAAATGGTGATCCTGCAAGTTGTCCCGGTAGAACACCGTGTCGTTGTCGTCGTCGTCGTCGTCGTCGTGCACGCCCGGGTCGTTGTTGTTGTAGACCCTGAGCCCGGATTTGTTGTTGTTGCTCAAGTTGAACAAGCTGAACGGATCGCGATTTTTTACCGACCAATTTTCTTCCTTAATGAAGTCTGTAAAAAAGTCACGAGAATCTTAGAAGTAGTCGCGTGCGATGCGGAAACAACATTAAAAACATACTAAATAATATATTCTACACGGGTAAGCCAATCAACGTTCGAATAAAAAACATCATCGTGCTGTCAACGGAATTTTAACAATTACATGATGGCATAGTATGGTGATTCAAAATATATTATCTCGTAAATAATATATTAAATTAATTAATCAGTTAACATAAATAATACAAATAGAAATAAGTTTAGCACGATTTTCTCCTATAGATGCGTATTGTTTCTCTGATTATTGGATAATTTTTAGAAATCGTATTATCGAATATAACACGACAAAATTGTAAACATTTTATGCAGAGTTTTTAACAAATTAATGATATTGTTCCATTGAAATATTATTTATTGCCTAATCATCGAAATACGTAAATTATATCAAAAACATGACCACGAGCAGCGGCGTAACTTAGTCTGAAATGTGTATGGTGGAGACCTCATTGTGAAGAAACGAGAAGAATTTAGAGTATAATACAGTTATTATATATTTAAAATATTAATAGTAATTATTAAAGTATTAATGCAATCAAAATCAATTCAATATGGCAAATCTATAGAAATATAGAAATAATTTAGTACTGCTATGTGATTAAAATGATTGATGTACTTTAATTTTCAGGGTTAACTTATTTGAAAGAACTGGGCAGATACTGGACTCCTTTCAAAAACATATACTTTTACATATAAATATATGCTATTTGGGTTGCCTGATCAAAAATTTCTAGGAACAAATTTATATAATAGCATTCATTTGAATTGTTATACATAGTTCAATATACGAATAGTTCACTTCAGTTTTAGTCTAAAGAACTTAAGACCTATTAGTACATTATTACACATAATATAAATTCATTAATTAAAACAAATGTGTGAGCTTGTGACTATTGACAACTTTTATTATAAATAAATTTAGATATTTGAGATTTGTAAATACATACATTATACAAGTACATGTAACGCAATATATAGTATATACAAACTACAGAATGATTCAAAATTAAATTCATTAAATTGTAAGTATACTTTCTAACATACACATAAATTACTGAATCGTATGTTTCAAAAGTCGTTATCAAAACATTACAAATGTTTTACACTAAAATATTGCTGGCATATTTTTTCAGACAAGGATAATGAAACAAATTTCTAGTAAATGTAAATAAACGCATAGAATTTATAATTTAAACTATTTTGTTTTTGTGTAAATATTTTATATCAATAATTATGTGTGAAATAATTAATGCAATATGATTGTATGTTCTTAAGTAAATGAACTTCGAAACATATTTCTTTTGATGAAAACCGAGAAAGACAATGTTTATATTCTTAAAATTTTTATCTGCTGATAAAATATTAATTTATTGACATATAAAGATTATTTCTATACATTATTAAATATAAGTAAATACCTATATAGGTAGGGAAATTTGAAGGCTAAAAAATCCATAAATATGTTGTATTTATACATTATCAAAATTTATATTAATGAAAATATGACAACATAAAACTCCTTACTAATAAATAATACTAATAAATAAGTAGGTATAAAGAAATTTATAGAAGTTTACCCTTATATTATTCAATTGTATCCAATTTTAGTAATTGAAGATTGGCCATAAATTAATATAAACAACTTAAAAAATTGAAACTATTGAGCATTTTTTTGTATAAGAGATGGTGTGAGTTATTTTATGTTGAGATGCATTTTTCTCCAACAACTTTCATTACTCATTCTAAAGTCCATTAATTTAATATAACAAACTAGTAGTCAAATAGCTAGCCAATTCAGTATTAAAATTGAATATCCATGATGTATTATAATTTAATGTTTAATGATAATTCAAATAATATGCATATGCGAACATTAACAACACATTATGCTATAGCTCATCATCATACGGAATTATACTAAAATAAATAATTGATCTGAGAGACCTAAAAAAATTAATATTAAGTCAATGTATTACATAGAAAAATTAGTTTTGAAATCAAGGTACTAATTAAATTAAAGAAAAATCAAAGTTTTATTCAAAATCTTGCCATATATTGGAATGTTAGATGATAAATAAATCCTTCACGACATAATATATATTATTATAAATATCAATGTATCATAAACGATGAAAAAATGAAGGTGGATAATAATTATCATGGTGAATTATTGATTTGATAAGCTGTTATTAAATAATAACTGCTATTCATAAAATGAGTCAATATTTATAAATAATATTAATCTGATTACTGGGTGGTTCATTAACTGTGCCTATGTAAGTAATGTTTATAATCATTATTCGATATATTTGATTTTTATTATTTAAATAGTAAAAATAATACCTTCTTCACTACTTCTTTCAGAATCCGTCCGTAAATCATCTGAAGTTTCTTCTAGAATTGTTTCCAGAAAAATGTAGGATGTGCTTCTTACGAGGTTACCATTATAATTGTTTTGGCTGAACGATGACCAGCTATCTTCATCACCGTTATCACAAAGATCGTCTTCTGTAAACGGGTAAAAACAAATACATTTAAACCTAAGACATGAAAGTATGAAGAGCGAGTGAATAACGTCAAAATAGACATCAAATATTGTGTTTGGTACAACTAGTATAGACTTAAAACCTGTTAATTCATTATTTTCTAAGACATATTTAAAAAAAAAGTCAGTATTGTTAATTGTGTTGTTCCGTAGTAACACTGCTATGACACAGAGACGATATCTAATACCAATAATACCTATAGAAATTATTCACAATTATCCCACGTATTTGTTTTAACAGTATTGCATAATGTTTTGTTAATGTGTCGGCAAATTATTTAACATATTTCGTCGGTAGTTAAGTATTATACAGTATATCCATATCGTTGCGGCTACATTTAGGCATTGCAATATAACTAATACGCCGAAGACAATGAAATTTGATCAATAATGCGTGTCCACTATACAGGACACAACAGACACGACACTTCATCTGTATTCAATCAGTTAAATGTATATATACGAACATCTAAACAATACATTAAAACAAGATGGGCTCAATTAACGTGTCTATTAGTAAACAAGTGTGAAGAAATGATTGCTCAATGGTAAAATTATGAAGATTACGAGTCAAGTTTAGACAAGCAATAAGTCTAAACACAAAAGCTAAATTTTCCATTGGGGCCTTTAGAATTTTAAACTTGTTATATTTAGTATAACTACTAAAAAAAAATATATATAATAAAATAAAACTAAATACTGTTAAAATAGAAGTAACTAAATAACTAATAGTTTTCTAAATTAGGTATACGTCATACAGGTAAAGACTCAGACCAGAGATGGCCCACAAGATTTATCACACTTATACAAAATGTTTATTTTTGAGCCAAAAATTCCTTGAAGTTTCTCACAATAAGAGTTGTGAGTGCATTTGGATCACTTGCGAATTGTTTTTTTCAAAAATAAAGTTCTCCTAAACATAAATCAAGCTCAAACTTAACAAACAAAAATCGGCAACATCAATTTCGATGTGCAAATATACACATTGATATCAATTTACGAGTAATAATAAAACAATAATAATTATTAATTCTGTTTGTTTTAAATGTATACACCAAAACTTGTTTTATTTGGCCTAAATCTAATACCGGGATACTGATAAATAATTTTGTATACATCTCACGAAATTATAAGGCATTTCCAGTGGCCCACAAGATCATTTGGGTTGGCCACCCCTGATTTAGACCCTATTTTCTTGCAAGAATTCTAAATTATAATAAATTATTAAAAGTACCAATATACAAATATACGATCCAAAATCACACGTTATAAAGACTTGAATTTCGTCTAAAATTCATATAGGTATAGGTCAACTGAAATTGATCAAATTTGATAAACTGCTACAAGAATAATTAAGTAGAATCCTCCAAAAGATAAAATTAAGTAATAAAAATGTACCCGGATACAAAAAAAGATAGAAAAAACGATACGATTCGTAAATATAAAATTATGATTTTAAATATATATAACAATATAACAGTTCCATTAGTGACATGGTGTTGATTGCTGATATATTATATTACAAATATATATCATTAATATACAACTTTTAAGAAGATATATTTAGATAAAAACAAAATAGAAATAAATAATAGATGGCGTAAATATTTTACGAATATTCATAATTTTTTTTATAATATATAACAGTGAATATGTCAAAAGAAAAGAAAAAACTTGTTGAATTTAATGAAAACTATTTTTAATTATTTATTGTAAATTTAAAGGAAGCTCACATCGAGATTTAACATTTAGAAAACATGTAATTTTTTCAAGGTTAAACAACATGATTGATAAAATAACTTTGGCAGACGTGAATAAAACTTATCTACCTCAACATTACATTACATTGGAATTATATTAATTACAGTCAATATGAAATAACTAATTTCACTTAGGCATAGTTAATTGGCAAGTAAGTTGAATAAATTTGGACACGGTTTTTTATTTTTGCTATGTACTTACCTACTTACTGTAAAAAGTTTAATTTAAATAAAATATTAATTTTTAATTTTATAAGAAAATACCGCTAGTTAGTCTTATTCTAAAAATGCCATTTTCAATCAACATTTATACCCATCATTATGTTTAGTCATCATCAGCAGTTAAACAACAACTCACGTTTACGGTGTTTTACTTCTAAGTCCCAATATAAGGTCATCACTCATCACGCTATATGAACATCCAATACGCACCTAATTTATATATCAAACTTATGCAAAATAGTATTTATCTAAATAACAAAATAATATAATCCAACATCCAAGTTTCATAAACCCACATGTCGGTGGGTAGTGAACTAGTGACTAGTGAATATTATATGTAATTTTTATTCTATTACAGCGTAAGAAAAAATGTTTACAGCAATAAATCATTATTTTTTTAAAGAATACCATGACATTTGTGGTTAGTTATTAAACTGAATACGGATGATTCGTTTTCGGTAGTAATGATATTTTTCTGTTATCGTATATAGAATGTTATAAAAAAAATCTAGCACGAGTGAACGGTGACGATGCGCTCAAGAAATGGAATGGATTTAAAACTGCAAGTAGTTTCCGTGAAGCCAAATAACGGTAGGTAGTAATATTCTGCCTCGTTACTGGCCTCTTTTACCTGAGGTTCCTGAGCAATTTTGTTCACCGATATAACGCGATAAACCATATTACACCTTGTATAGTGTAGTTCACATTATTTATGAACTATTGACATTATTTCAAGTGAATATAAAGGGGCAATACAAATACTGGTTATACACTTATAACCGTATGTGTAGGCATATTACCTTAGTTATTGTCTAATATATATTATATATATATACATATAAACCAGAAAAATAATTATTTTTTAAATCAAATAAAACGTAACGTAACGTATCAGATGTAGAATAACATTATTTTTAAATAGTAGCTATATAGCTCATGAATTTATAGCAATATTCGTTCGTAAGTCACAGTATTTTATAATATAATACTAAATACATTAATATATATTAATATATTAAGTGTTATCAGATATTATTTAAACGACTGTAATAAATATATTTCAAACATAATATATTTGTCATACGTTAAATTATAAAAATTCAAAATAAACTGTATATAAGTAAACAAAAATAATAAGAATAAATAATTATAAACGGGTAGCTACTAGTTATAATGCATTTTGAATTAAGATTTACATTTGTTTACAAGAACAATTAAGCTTATCAAATGTTTACAAATGTTAATCAGATAACATAATAACCTGTTTTCAGTACAGTTAAAATATATTAAATATGTTTTCTTTTATAGATAAAATTTGCTTATGATATAAAATATAAATCAGTGGTACAGACTATAATATAACTAGTTCTAAATTAAAAGTGTTCACTTTAATAAGATATTAATTTTGAAATAAAGAATTTTTTCGTAAGTTTAATCATGTAGATATTACATAAAACATATAGGTACATAGTAATAATTGTTCATGTATTTACGTTATAGATATACGACTATAATTTAAATTATACGAGGTAAATGTTATACTATTTAAAATAGTACTATTAGAAATATTTGGGTTGGAAAAAAAATGATATTTATTAGTGATATAATTATAATTAAGATTTAAAACTTCCGTCTGAAGTAAGTATGCAGACGTATATTATTTATAATATTATATATATGATTGATAATTATCGATATATACAGTTCATAATTAAAAATTAAAACATTACCTATGATCATTACTGTTAAGAAAATACTAAGCCTATAATTGTGGTACGTGTTATGAATATACAACGTTTGAACATTTTGTTATTTTACTCCATGTTGATTTACATACAACATGCATTTATGTAAACGTCTATCTAGATAATTGAATAAGGAATTTAACTTACAAAGAAATTTATTACTTACCTATATCATTTTTGTATTGGTATTTTTAGATACAATAACATAAAATACTTTTTTATTGTTATCAAAAATGTCTAAAGTTTAGTTTTAAGTCTAATAAATGACTATATAATTTTATAAAAACATTTTTACTAATTGTATTAATCATGTGTATTATATGTACAACATTTTAAATTATTTGAACATAATAACAATCGATGAAATAGACACTAGCGAGTAACAAACAATATTTCTGCATAGGTACTATAGTAGCACATTGCACATAAAAAGCAAATTCTGGAAACTATTATATATATATTACGGCCATGGTACCTACAAAGTGTTTGTTAACTTATGCTACGATATTATTTCGATCAAATTGTAAACATAAATCGTAGAAGTACATTATATAATAATAGCACTTAATAGTTTGTAGCAATTAATAACCTGCTGATGGGCATACAAATATATAACCCGTAGGTTGACGTAACCAGTACGTAAAACAACAAAATTGGTCTTGTTACAATGTCGTGGTCGTTTCCATAAGAGGTTCAACGTACTTGTTTTGATTAGACATGGCCACATTGGATGTGCGATCATTGTACAGTAAAAAAAAATTTACGTGGTATGTTTTTTATGTTGTTCTAGTTGAAAATTGTCTTGTCTTAAGTAATTTAAAAATTGTAGAACACAATTTTTGTATTAATACATTAATCAGTGTTTTCATTTATGTAAAATGATATCATTTTTAAAAAATGTATGAAATTCGTAGCTTTTACTTATTTTAATACATCTACCACAGTACAACACAAGCCTAATCATTAAAATAAATTATAAATAACACTAAAAAACACCACGAGTACGAGAAAATGTTAACTACAACACCGACAGAACCATAACAATTATATGTATACGTGTATGATATCATAAATATATACAAAATACATAAATAGAGAATTCTAAGAAAACATATATTAAAACGATCACGTTTCCCGTATAATTGAAAGAAGCATCCAATATTAGTAAACGTTAATTGTTATATGACTTTTGTTTTGTTTTACTCGAATACTCGTTTCGAGTTTATAAGAACTATACAATAATATATAATAGGGTAGGAAAAATTTTACTCCATTCATTTGTAAAAATGTCATCAACTTAATCGACCGCGGTCACGTTATTTTATTTTCAGTTGTACACTAGAACATTACGAGGATCGACATCATCATGGCCGATGATAGATAACAATAGATTTTCTCTGTAGTCGTCGCCTTAGCCTTAATACAGCGAATGATGACGTGAGTGAGGTTTTCAAAGAATATGCAGTTGTGTTATACACGTTTTGGTTGATATGTACGCGTGCGTGTGTATGTGTTCGTGCGTGCGCGCGTATTAAAGCATATACCTTACATATACGTGTAATATTATATTATGTCTATGGCATAGAACGTATGTAATAAGGTATAGTAGTAGTACGTTTGGTTATAATTACCATTGTTGTCGTCGTCAAAATAGTCCGTGCGATCATGAGGGCCAGAATCGAATGTGGAATCGTTTTGTTGGTGGCTATTGCCGACCATTGCCACCGGCGGTTGCTGGAGCCCGTACGCAGGAAGCCAATGATTAGTTCCAGCAGTGTCGAGCTTTTCCGACCAGTCACTGAATGCAATGTTTTCAGCCATACCCAAACACTGACGACCTGTAAATGTATTATTATTATTATAATCATTGTTAATCTAATCGGAAGCATGTGTACGGTGAAAATAAATAACATAATCGTGTTTAGTCATATTGCAACGTTAGCTTACTCGGAAACCATCATGTGTATAACATTATAGTATAATATGCAATACTATAATATCTCGCATACATTTATAAAGTTGCACATTTTTCAGTTTTTTTTTAAATTTTTTTTTTAGGTATGTTTAGAAAATAAATTATTAATTTACTAAGTATCTACGATTTTTTATCGAACATTTATGAATTTAACTGAATAGGATACTTTTACTATTACACGGCCCTTGAATATAATTAGTATTTATAATTTTTTTAGTGGGATTATCACGAATACTTAATTACATAAAAATGTTACGTTTTAGACAAATATATATATATATATATATATACAAATATTACCTCAAGTATTAACGTTTATGCAATTTTGAATTTTATAGATGGATCTTAGGTAGCTACCAATGTTGTTGGTACCATATAATTTTCATAACATTTTGTAACAATAATCATTAACGTAATAACGTATAAGAACAATATTGCCTGTACTTTTCCAATGATTATATTATTATAATTATAAGTATACAAATTTAAGTAAAAATACATATATTGATCTAAATCTAATAATCACTTGAGAAAACACAATAATTTAATTAATTTATATTATAAGATTTATACGTATTAAATAATAAACACAAATGAACACAAATTACAATATTATGTGATTCATTTAGTACAATTCGCGTTCTAAAATATAAAACAAAAATATTAACACTAACCTCTAAAAAATAATTTTAATTAAAACAATTCAGTGAAAAATGCAATGTAGCAAAAATGCTTTCTAAAAAAATTACATCCTATAACGTTTTAACGGAAATGAATGTTATACACATAGATGTAATACTTCACCGATGATCATTACATTTTTTATACAGCAATTTCTTTAATATTTTGAATAAAGAAGAATAGTTACTAACCTAAACGCATTAAAAAAAAAAAAGTCGGTAAACAACTTTAAATAATAAATAATATCTATATAATCTAATTTTTTTACCGTTATTTAAATTTATGTAAAACAGTATAATTCTTATCTTGCTAATTGGTCATATATAGGTATATGCAATTTAAGTAGGTACGTAACGAAAAATTATAGTTCAAAAATTAATATTATTTTAAAATATATGCCTACACATTGATAAAACTGAAATTAACTTATCGACTTGTTAGCGACATAAAAATTAATACAATTATATACCACATAAATAAGTGAATAAATGACATTATATTAACAGTTATATAACTACCTATAATTGTTTATAGGATGCTGAAAAAAATGTATAGTCATTTTATATAAGTAAATTGGTATCAAGACTAAATAACAATTAACTGCAGGTACAAATATATTTTTTAATTTAATTCAAAAATGTAAACAAATTTAACGTAAACTACAATATTATATATATATATATATATATATATATATATATATTATAATTTATTGTAAAACATATAAATAAGAAGTTTACATATTATTATCAAAATGTTTATAATAAAATATCTACCTCCTTTATAAATTAAATGCTATGTAATACGTATTAATGTGTATAATAACTACATGATGGCTTTGTTATACCAACATAAAATTATTTCCAGTTTAGTGAGCAATTAGAAGAAATTATGTATCAAATATGTAACTACTTATCTATACAAGGCAAACCGTTTACGTAATTTATTTTTAAAATAACTGCCCTCTGAAAAAGCTATCTAAAATGTATTATAATATATTGATACATGGAACGTGACGAATAAATATGAGAATTATATACTTCAACAAGGAACATTTTAAACATTTTAATTTGAATAATAATAGATACATATTAAAATAAATCATTTATAACTCATGAACCAAGAAATTTTGGGTAATTAGACAGTTTTTACTTTATCTTATTTATATCATAGCATAAAATTGACTATTTATTTTTAATTTGAAAAAAAGAAATACGTGAATCAGCTTTAGAGTTATGATTTAGCAAGTACATTATATATAACTAAATATATTATATGGGGTATTCATTAAAATGTTCAAGTTCAATGGTACAATAAATATACTTTTTTTTAAGAATAGACCAGGGAGTAGATATACTTTAGCATAACAATTTTTTCTAGAAGTTTTTTCGGAATAGAAACATAAAATTATTAAATACCTAGTTTTTGTGGTAATGTATCAATGTTTAAATTTTTAATTATAAAAAATGTATTAGGAATCTAAAATTAAAAACTAAACCATACCATATTTATTAGTTTAATTTTAAATATTTTAAATAAAAATAAACTGTAAGAAACAATAAATACCAAAAATCAAGTTAATATTTAAATGCTTCACGTTAGAATAACTTAAACGGCAAAGTCTTAAACAATAGAATAATATTATACTCCCTTATAAAGTTATAATTAGTATTAGGTTTTTTACGGGAGACAAAAAAACGTTTTATTTAAGATATACCTAATACGATCAAATTAATGTTTTAATTATACTAATATATTAACTTACTTGAAATGTATTATATATGCATTCTAAATTGTAAACATATATACGGATTTTATAGATTCCTAATAATTTAAAAATTTTCAAAATATTTTAATAAAATGTAGGCACTTCAAATTTCCGACTAAACCCATTTTGTCATGAAATTTAGTTTTACTACTACTACTATATCACTAATTTTTATAAATACATATAAACTGGATCGGTTTGTACCCAACCTCTTTTACTCAGAATAGTTTTTTCGAAATTAATGGTAAATTGGTTTCAGGTTTAAAAGAATAATACAGGAATATTATAGGAATATCGATAAATAAAATTTGACTGTTAGGAAAACCTTGAAAATTTACTACAAAGGTTATTATAATTAATACTTATCGGAATTAAAAAAAGTCGAAGATCTTTAATCACAATTTTTTTTTAAAAGGGCCTAAATATCAAATATTCACGAAATATATTAAAATCAAGATAATTCGCAAGTTATTTTGTAGATGAAAATTCATAGTTTTTTGTATTTATACTTAGTTAAAAATATAACATGAGGTTATCCATAAGTTTTTCTTTAAACAACTAGGTACCTATAGAAAAAACCCCTAATGGACTTATTAGAAAAAAATGTATGAAAGTCTGAAATTTAAATTTTTACAAAATTGCATAAAGTAATGATTTATTCTCAAACAATTTTAGATGTTTGTTAACACTCAAAAAGTATAAGTTTTAGAAACTTGAAACTTTTACTGATTGTTTAGAATGACATTTTCTTTAAATAATTTTCTTTTCAAAATATTTTATTAGTTTTTAAACTATTATAAACATTTGGAATATTCAATTTATTTAAATTTTTTTTCTTCATAATTGTTGGTAAAAAAATTTTGCTAGAACAAAATACTTGAAAATTTAATAGAAGATTCCCCATAGGTTATTCTTACTGTCATTCAAAAAATATTAAAATATATAGTTAATATAAATGTAATATAATCATTAATCATAATAAATGTTTGGGAAATTTTTAAATATTCTTAGGCAATTAATTAAATTCTAAGTCTAAGAAATGAAGTTTTAAATTTTGACTGTATACAACTATGATAAAATGATTAGTACCTATATTTAAACTAAATCACTAGTTGTATACAGTCAGTAAACAAAATCGATACCTTTAATTTTCCGTGCATATATTATTTAAAAGTTTATATCAATTATGTTTGTATTTGAAAATATTAAGAAATTATTAAAAAAAATCAAATAACTAATAGTACAAATTAAAGTTATTTCGGTTACCTAGAATTATTAAATTTCAATAAATTACGAAAATTCGATAGGTCACCCGTAAAGTTAAAATATTTTTAGGTATGTCTTGAAGGCCTTATATTATTTTTCACAAAAACAAATAAGTATAACATGCTGGGCACGTAAGTACATTCACCAACTGTCCGATATTTTTAAACCGATCACAACCATGGGAATAGTTGGATAAGTGAAAGTTCTGAGACAATACATAATAATATACAAACCATGAGAAAGATGCATTCGTTTCCGAGTAATTGTAACATTCCAATTCCGATTTCAGTTACAAATCACAATATTATTATTATTACAGAGATAAAATAATTTATATGTTTGGAATACTTTTTACTTTTATGATTTTATTCTATGAAAATAAAATATTTTTTAATCTTATGCATTAATTCATAACTTTATTAACTAATAGTAAATAAAAAAATAAAGATATTAAAGGTAAGAAATTATAAAAAAATTCCAAAAATATTCTCCTATTAACTCTTAAAAACATAATATTAGCTTAACCTCGTCACAAATCATTTAACAATTTAGAAGTAATAACTTATTATATTACCACGTAGATAGATGGTTACGAGTTATGACTTATGAGTAAGTCGGCGCACATGGCGTGTTTTGAGTGGGTCTACAAGTGACAGGTGTTTATCGATAAAAATATAGGGTGAACTTGAGAATGTTGTAAACTCACTAGTCACAACCCCCACAATGTGGGGATGAAATATTATGAAAATAATGATTTATAGTTAAATATAAATTATAGATACATCTGCCTCGATATTTACAATAATTTAAAAAAACAACAGAAAACAGAACAATACAATCAACAGACGGTTTTTTTATTTACTAAATAGTAGGTATGCGTTCACGATTTCATAAAAAATATACCTAGACTTCTCACAATTACAGAGTAAAAGAATAAAGTAGAATACCTACTATATAAGTATTATATAGTAAAGTTCGTAGGTATCTCAATCATCATAAATCAACAACAGTGTTCGCACAATTCTAATCGAAATGTATACATAAATTACACTCATAAAATATCTTGTAATATTAATAATTATGCTCCTACGAATTATCACTAAGTATATGTATACAATGGATTATTGTGAATAATAATAACACAAAATTACATAGAACAATAAGCTAGGTAATTGTTTATAATCTTTATGTTATGTAGGTTTAAATAATAATATATATAAATCATTTTAATTTTTAGGGCTTCTTTCGCGGAAGTAATTCTTTCAAATTATTATTGAGTTGGGGGGAGGGAGAACGAATTATTTCCGAATAAGTCGTTTGTACGGTAAATTTAACTGTATCAATATTGAATCGCCAACGCAGAAATATAAGAATCAAGACAGGACAAAAGATTTAGAAAGGCATCGTGCAATGAACGGTTTGTAATAGACTACCGTCTATCAATACGCACAACATCCAAGTGAACGAAACGCGACGAAGAAACTTAGAAACGTAAAAACCTTATCTATTTTTTCGTAATCCAAATCTACAAACGCTTCATTTTACATTTTTCACGGAATGTTAAATAAACCTAAGACTGGGTACAATCAATAATACACGAATAATTACTTTGGTTGATAAGTGACAAAATAAATTATGGAACGTTAATGTATATAATATACTAGTATAATATATACCCCTGCATCCCACAAATGACGTTACCGAATCTCCCTAAAAACATATTTCTGGCTTAGGTATGAATAGGTTTGTTTAAAGAAGATCAACAAAGATCTTTACGATAACATTATAATTTTTATAATAATTTTATATAATTTTGTAATTTTTACCGGCGAGATTTCTCACCAGATTTTCCACATATAAATATTATAAATAGGTGAGTTATCAATGTTCGAGGGTACTGCAAGACGACGTTGGCTGTCCAAAACCAATAGCGTTATAAACGGTTTCTGGCGTGCAATTACGTACGGTATAGACTATAGGTAGACAGGTATACATGCAAACGATCACTTACGGACGATGAATTATCGCGATATTAATCCGTCAGATCGTTTAGTTTTCTTCACTTCGATCTGCATGCGTGCCGGATCGTTTCCCGAGACATTCCATCGTCGTCCCCGAAGGGGAGGGGGCTGAGGCGGTACAGGTCACTGCTGCCGGCCGTTTGGTGTATCGTCCACCATCGCGGAATCACGTCAAAGAGTTGTAACTACGTACGCCCGGGGGGAACGGGGTGTTTGTACTCGGGTTCCTGCCAGTTGAGTAACGCGTCTAACCGGAAACCGAAGTGCAAACGATCATTGTACGTATGATAGCTAGCTATCGGCTGTAGTACGGACGACTACGTGCACGTTGAAAATCCGAAAACACCGGCGTCGTGACGTACGAAAAAAAAGGAAAATTCTATTCAAATAACCGGTGCCGGCAGTAGGCGCACGAGACCGTGTGAACGAGTTCGGCGGTGCACCGAAGAACGACTGCGGCTTGCGAGCTGCGTTTTGTTTGTTCCGGTATCCGGTTGTTCGGCGACCACAGCACCAAACAATGAAGCGTTTTGCAATTGCCGCGGATCACGGCACTGTACTGCTGCTGGCTCCATGCGAGCATCGATGTGACCGCCGCCGCCGCCGCCGCCGCCGCCACCACCACCGCCGGATACCCAACACAACGCACACGGACGGACAACGTCGTCGTCGCCCGGTTTCGGCGCATCGCAAACCGGTCTCGGGTCAAACGCGCAGTGTGACCTCCTCGTCCGTAATGTCCTGTCGCTACGGTATTACCGTACGCGCGCGACCGCCAATACAGTGCCCGCGCGAATGCCGCGGCTGTCGGACAGCTCTCCCGACGCTTATTGACGGTTTCCCCTCGACAATCGCGGTTGTTGGCTTGAGTACTCGAGTGCAACCGTAACCGGCGCCCGGCGCAACCGTTGGAAAAAAATATTTTACGCGTTCACAATCACACGTCCATGTACGTAGGACATTTTGTTGCTAGTACCTGTAAATATGCCAAATCTTGTAATTCAAACTCACAATGGGTATCGTATGGCATCAGTATGTGCACAGTTCCTTATTGGCAACCTATCTGGAGAGGTTAGAATCGAGAGTGGATCCAGAGACAGGGCAATCGCGCCCCACATTCTCAAAAAAAAAAAAAAAAACCATTAAACATCGAGACATTTAAGACATACCAGCCACGGTTATTATGTATACTTGAAATAATTTCAATTTATATTTGATACAAATAATTTAAATATATTTTAAACCGAGTAGGTAACGTATTCTAAATGTTTGTTTGAATGTTAAAAATCGCCCCTCCGTAAACTTGATCCGGATGAGCCCCTGGTTAGTATCACTGAGGACTGAGGCAAAACGATTCTCTCACCCTGCATAATATGAAAAATGAATCCTAAACATACATTATAATACCAACCCACTGCATACAAAATACTGAATTTTGCTTACAAAGGAAATTTTCTATTTTACTATTCACTTGGCTTCATCACTTTGATATGGATAGCGTTTTTAAAACCTCATAATATAATATTGTATGAAATATTATTCAAAATACAGTTGTTATTTCAGTTATTTGTATTTAATTATAGGTAGTACTGTAATAGCCAGTAGGTATATCTTGGTCTCCTCAATATAAAACTGTTGCTGCAGTAAATGAACACAAAACAAGGGCGTGGCCAGAATTTTTTTTAAGGGAGGGGAACTAAATATTCAAAACAGTTTTTCAACTAACTTATAATTTAAATGTATTTAACTATTTTTATTTTATTTTTATTTTATTTTAATTAATTGTTGATACAGACAAATACCTACAGTTTACTGATAATTTTATTGTGTAATAAAGTACACACGATTTTTGCTATCGTAAGGTAAATTAGGATACCTATTTTTTTTACTATAAGCCGCCCACTGCGATATTCACAAATTTTTTAAATAATTTAATATAACAGAATTATTTTATCAGGAAGGGAGCAGTTGCTCTTACCTGCCCCCTCCTTAGCTACGCCCTCGACTATGAACATGATTTATGAAATATGAATAATTGATTCTTCGTGATATTATAATATTATTTAATTGTTTACTTATGTTAACTTCGAGCATTGATAATTGCCCGGTTGTTCGAATGTATTAATATGATTTTAGATATGAACCAAATAATATACATTAAAATCATAGTTGATCAACTGCATAAAAGCTGTGGGTCAGGGTCAGGTTTAGAAATTTTAGGCCCTCGGGCAATAGCTAGTAAATTGCCGCCTACCGACCTACAACATAATATAGCTTTCTTACCACAGACAAAATTTACTAAGTATGAAATAATAATAATGCAAATACAAGACTACGATCACAGTGGAACATAAGTATTACTTCTTTGATTTTTAATAATCCTGGATTTATCACCAAATGTATAATTTATATATTCTTTTCAATTTTTTATCGCTGTTTTTAGTACAGTATTAGTTTTCATTTTATATGCACGATGAATATATGTATATATATAATTTTTTTCTGCTTGATTACACGAATATACTAGTAGGTACGACTAGTATGAGATTTAAGATCAAAATTTTAGGTTGTAGGTAATCGAATATCTGAATATATATGCTATATAATATATATCTTGATAAATCCAACACCTGTAACCCGTTTTCTGCTGCAGTATGTATTATTATGTTAATTGTTAAATGGTAAATTTTCAATTTTAAACTACTGATGAATTAATACTGTAGTATTGTAGTATTAAATTAGGTACTATCCTAACCTCTTCTAAGTGATAACTTATAAGTATGAATACTGAATTGTACATTATGGACGATGCTCGACGACGTCGTCGTCGCTCCTTTATGGTGACACCGTCAGTAGTGTGTTGTTTTCCATTAAAATAATGTATAACAATACGTGTAACCATAAATAATTATTTACATCTTTTATTTTATACTACTCAATTTAATGTGATTCGTTGAATAACACCCCAAGACGGACCAATGAATACCTACACTATAACAACATAACACTATAAGACGGGTGCCTGACGGAGCCAACCGAATAGTGGCACACAACAGTAACCTACATTACCCATACATTACATATATATATATTTACAGATGTCTGTTAATAAGGTAAATTTAACTATGTACACTACAAAACAATACGACATAGAATCGGTTTTAGCATTATCCCAGTATCTTACATACCACACACATACGATTTTTAACTGGGTTAATGTCGAGGGAAAATATTATACTGACTGATTCTTACATTCTTTATAGTTTTTTACCTACTAAATTTCTTCTTGCTATATTTTAGACTGAATATTTAAATTTATTTTTTATAAATTAATAATTATGGTACCTGCAATAATTATTTTCCATGTACCTACCTATATATATATTTGAATTTTAATATTTTGTACTTACTATTGTCTATTATACAATACGATTGATTCATAACTTTATAAACGTATCCAATAACGTATTATTTAGTATAATTTAAAATAAAATAATTATAAGAATATTATCTGTATAATATAATTATAATTTATTATTTTGTATAAATATTCGTTATTTAGTTGTTATTCCACAAATATTAGCCGTAAACGACTTAAAAGTGCCTACTTATATAATCATTTTATTGATATTTCATAATTTTCGAAATATTTTAATTCATTTTTATTTGTGAAATTGAATATACCTAATTTACCTAATGAATGTGTTGAAATGTTTATAAAAACTTAATATTTTCGATTAAAAATTAGACGTACGTCTTATTCAGAAATTTTACTTTAGTTTTTACTTTTTTATCAACCATCTATAAAAATATAAGCTACCTAATCAAACCGATCTCTCACTAAGAATCGTATTTTCAAGAGCAATTGTTTTCAAGTTCGAAAGACCAATACAAGAATATCATTCACCTGTCCCGACCGTGGACCATGGAGCTCCAGTGGTGTAACTAGGGTTCTTTTAAGGGGGTGCCAGGGAAAGTGTCCTCCATTGTTTGTTAACTTATGCTACGATATTATTTCGATCAAATGGTAAACATAAACCGTTAGAGTAGGTACAATACACAATAATAGTATTTAATAATTTGTATCAACTAATAACCTGCTGATGGGCATACAAATATAGGTATAATCCGTAACTTGACGTAACCAGTACGTAAAACAACAAAATCGATCTTGTTACAAGTTACAAATGTTACAATGTGTGGACATTTCCATAAGCGATAAGCAGTTCAACGTATTTATTTTGTTAGCTACATGGGATGAGAGATCATTGACCATTGTACAGTAAAACAAATTTACGTGGTATTCTTGTCCTTTATGTTCTAGTTGAAATCAAATTTGATAGTGACGGTTATCCTTACTAATTATATTTATTAATTTATTACTAATAAGTAATAACTTAGGTACATATTAGCATTGATTATAAATACTAGTACTTCTACTAATACTAGTACCTATTTATAATCAATGATATTAGTAAGTCATTGGGATAATTAAATACGTGAATTATCGGTTTGTGTGGTGTGGATAATTAATCTAGGCAAAGGCCAGACTGATAAAATTATATAATGTACCTATTACCTATAACTTATAAGTATACAATATGCTGTCAAATAAGGGTAAAACGATTCCAAGCATAGGTTCAACTAGGGACTTGGGGAGCTTATTTTATTTAGCGATGATATTTTGAAACGAAATTTGGTTTTTATAAACGCCAATAGCAATTAATAGTACATTCCAATAAATGGTTAGATACTTTAAGAATAAGCAACCGAATTCGGGAAGTATTTTAATAAACTAGATTTTCATTGTTCTTCTTCTTGGACTACCCGTTTTCGTCAAAAACACAATATCGTTTTTGGAAATATAAGTGGAGAATCGGTAAACGTTCTTGTTGGTGTTTCGGAAAATTGGCTGGAACACGTTTGGCCTAATTTGTGTAAAAATTATGCAGATTGTGACATTTATAACGTTGATGAAACATGATTGTTTTATTGTCTAATACCGTCTCGGAACATTTCTAATATGACTGATTCTTATAAAAAAAATGACTTAGTGTCCAATACCTTCTACAAAAAAAAAATCAATTTAATTAAATTTTTTATTTAATTTCTATAGATATAGACACTTATACAAAAAAAAAATACATAAGACATTTCTTAAAAGTTATAACAATATATGCTTTGTCTATTTCTATAAAGGTTAGGTATTTTTATTGTATATATGAAGTAATATAAAACATATTTACCGATTTACACATTACTTATATATTTATAATTTTAAATTAAGTCTCATATTGAGCAAATATGGATCCCTAGATATTACTAGTATGGCAATACTATTTATAAATAGGTTATATTATAGAAGGCAATAAATTATTTTATGTTCAGGCGAAAATTTAATAACTACAAGTATGACAATAAAATACTATTTTTTTATCCAAAACTAACAGAATAGGTACCTACCAAACACTTAAAACAGAAAATGTTTGTAAATATGCTTTTCATTTTTTCAAATGTAACAAAATAATGTCTCATTAATACAACAACTACATTTAAAAGAATAATTGACAGATGAATTTAAAAACTAAATTTAACTCATTAATACTAGAACATAACAACAATTTTTTTTTTTTAATTTATCTATTTTTAGCGGGGCTTGGTAACTGTAGCCATTAGCCCTCCATATGGGTATTTTGTAGGTTTTATTTAATTTAAGAGTAACTGTAGAGGTTTTTACACATGTATATGTGTATAGGCATGGAAGCCACTAGTCGCATGGTCATCCATCTAACTACTTACAACATTGGGCGGTAATTAATAGCAGCACAAAGAGTGACTGTGGCAAATCATTTCGCCATATCAAATTACAGAAAAATTATTATTATAGTACATTACAGTTACCAGCTAAAAATTTCATAAATTTCATTAAAAAAAAAATTGTTTAATAATTTAGTAGGTCCTATAATACGTATTAATTATTATTTGTTGTTAAGTTGATTAAATTTAAAAGATAAAATATATCTCTAAAAACATAATGCAATTCATATGAATTTAAAAAAAAAAAAATTATTTGATACTTAACAGTTAATTGAATGGCAATTATTATCTATGCATGAATTTTAATATGATTGGATTAAATTTTTAATTATGATAAATACAATTAGTATACTCTTCAATTTAAATTGTTTAAATTTGAAATATGGTATATAACGTATATACATTATCATTATTACATCGTAATAATGATGTATTTACAATAAATCATTTAGTAGAAACTATATTCTTATTAAAATTATAGATTTAAATTTCAAATTAAACACAAAATACATGTATTAAAGAATCCTAAGTAGTGAAAAAGTAATTTTAAATTTCAATAGATATATTGTAGTTATGTATAAGATTCAAAATAGTTTTAGTATCTTATCATAAAAGCTAATTCATGCAAAATAATTTGATGAACTTAGTGTGTTCAATGTTCAGTACAATATGATGTTTGTGCTAAAAATATATGATTTTCGAACAAATAAGAATTAAAAATGACATAATTTTAAGTATGAATGTTAGTATTAAGTATTGATATTACACTGCTGTTAAATGTATTTATACAATATATTAAAATTACTTAAGTAAAGTTTAAATTATTTATAATGTTGATGTTTTAAAAATCCCAGAAAAACTAAGTATGGATTATATGAACAACTATATTATCATATCATATAAGTAATTGAAATCATTAATAATAATTGAATGCTTATTGTATTTACTGTATAATTCTATACAAACGGAAATAATAATTTACAAAGTAACAAGTTTAGTTAAAAAAATAAAATATGTTAGGCTCATACATTCTTATCTATTGACAATGTTAATTAATACTAAATTATCTATAACACCCTGTATAATCACTATTAAATACACATAGATTAGTTAATTAAAATTATGATAAAGTGACTTCTATTTCAATTATTTGATTTATGAAATAATAAACAAATAGTTTACATACAAAAGAAATATAGTCTAATAAGAAATAAATGGCTTTTTACTATTATTAAGTAGTTAATAATTTATAACAGCACCAAAACAAAAATAAGAATAATTATTCATTCATTATAAAAATGATGGATGTCTCTAATTTTTAATAGTCAAGTAAAATAAATATAAATAATAAAACATTGGATTTTGGTTAATTATTAATTAGACATACAAAATAATATTAAAAAATATGTTAAATTACATGATAAATTAAAAAAACTAGTTTAAATTTGTTTTCAACAATGTATATAAACAATGGATGAAAACCAAATTTTGTCACAGACACAAAAGTCAGAAACAAATACTAAGTAATAACAATGTCCAAGTATTAATTTGGATTTTGAACATTTTTTTTATGTATGAAGAAATTGATCTTATTTGAATTTGTATGGCATACGTACTAAACATTAAAATAATACTTTGGATAATTTGCAATAGTATTATTTTAAATGTCCAACAGCATTGTATAAAATATAAAATAAAATAAAAAGTAGTAAACATGGCAATATGATTACAATAAAAAGTAATGTAATAAATCAAAATTAGTAATGATATAAATGAAATGAATAATGAACAAAATAACAAAATATATCAACTAATTAAAAATTTGAATTAAATACATACAGAGCAAAATACTTTACTTGAGTGTTTCAACTGAATTTATTCTTATGTGTATTTGATGTATTTAGTCATGATAAGTTTGATCAAAAATAACTAAGATATTTTTAAATAATATAAGTAGTAATAATAATTAATAACTAATAAGAAAAAAATAATCTAAAATTACATCATATTATTTTATCATTAAATTCAAAAGATGTACAATGTTTTTTGCTTTATTATTTAATAAATGATTTTTCACATTTTTAATAAGATAAATTTATTAGTTAGGAATATTGAAAAAAATTATGAATAACATAAAATATAATAGTTTATGAAAATTACAAGTTCAGTATCCAACCTACAGAACTTGGATGAAAAAACTTGCATGTTACAATTCTTGGGAAAAGTAGAATGCAAAACATTGACTTTTGAGGTATATTATTTGAGGATACAAACTTACAATTTGTATAATATATGAAAATCACACTTGTCGTTCTTGTTCAAAACTGTAGTTATACTATAACAAAAATAAACAATTTATATCAACAATACTTAAAAAAAAAAGAATACAAATTTTGAAAAAAAAATTATTTCACTGAGCTTATTAAAAACATTGAATATAATATTATACTAAATAAATATTTCATTATACATACCTCTAAATCAAGGTCTTCGAGGGTTTTTTTTTTAATCTCTGGTATATCCTAGAACGTACAATTTTGTTAAATGTAATAATTTTTACAATTAATTTAAAGTACCTATTTTATTTATACCTTTAATATTGACTTATTTTCCATTACAATATTTTGATTTAATATGAATGGAATACCTTCTAAACCTAGAGACCAAAAGTTTAAATTACAATAAATATAAACTAATTGTTAATAAAATTAAGCATAATTTTACCTTGATAAGAATTGATAGTAGAATAGTTAGAAGTTGGATATGACGGAGGTAATTTAGGAGCTGGACGGGTTGGTTTTAATGATACAAGACGATCATAATCATGGCACAATGCATTTGCACTTGAATCTAAACTAGGTAATGAGCTTAGAGATCCATTATGGTTTGGAACATTTTCTGTAGGTAATGATGGCGTTGGAGCTATACTATATTATAAAATAAATAAATAAGTAAACAAATGATGTGTATATTATTAAGCTATATAATATAATAATTTACCTATAAGATAATGGTGGTAAAGGTCCATTAGCAGGAGAATGAGAGCTAGTTTTATAACAAAGTGTTAAACCATTTAAATCCCTAAAAATAATTTATATTTTAACACTAATAGTTTATATAAGTAATTGTTTAGGTCATACCCAACTAAATTAAAACCACTAGGAGCTTTTTTTGATCGGCTTAACAGTATAATATCAGTTATGGCATATGGAGCTTGACTTTTCCTAGTTAATTTATAACACAGTTGACGTTTTCGCCAAGCTTTTTGATCTTAAAAATTTATATTATATGAATATTTATAATCAAGTTGTAATCATTACAAAACTAAATATTTTTTCAAACTTTGTTTACCGCTATCAATTGTTTTGGATAATAAACAATAGCCATCTGGGGGACCATCCTTTTCATTTATTATATCTATATTTACTACAATATAATCTGAAATTCCTTCCGTTTTAGACAGGCATAAATATCTTCCAATTTTTTTGCCCATAAAGACAGACTCCTTCCATGTCAACGAATGTAAATCAGCATCTGAATCTTGATCATGAGTTTTTGATATCTAAACAGTAAACACATATAAATCATATTTAAAAATGAACCAATTTAATTCATAAGTACCCTTGTCCCTTGGTAGAAGTTTATATAATGTATTAAATTAGGAATTATACTATTAATTTTTTTGATATGTTAGGGAAAATAATTGCATATGCAGGCATTTATGGCGCAGGGAGCTACCTCGATTTTCTAAATATCTAATATTATATACATAATACAAAATATTCTAAATAAAATAATAATTTGAGTACTCTATAAATATTTAAATTCCGATAATATGAATTCAAAAAGTAAAATATAAAAATAATGTATGTATTTAGTTTCTATATAAATGTCTGTATTCAATTAATGAAATACAGATAGTACACAGGTTAACAGGTAGGTATTATAACTAAAATAGGTAATTTTAATAAAATTCAGACATTATATTAATTGACCCAAAATATGCAGATCCCAAGGGCTTCATACAGCTTTTGCAGGTAGAAATGAAAATTATAATTTCATAAGAAGATTCAAGATCTGATGTGATAAGTAATGATTTAAAGTATGAAAGTAATTACTAATTAGTAATTAATAAATTAATGATAAATGAGGGAGGAGACTAATAAAATCAATGATTAGTAATAATCAGGTGATTCATAGGAATAACCATATGGTATAAATGGTATAATATTGAGTCACTAAGCAACCAATTAAAATGTACAAATCATTTTTGCTCTCCAAAAATATTGGGTTTTTAAAATTTTAAGACGATCATCTTAGGAATGTTAGAATTTTTTGTACATTTTCTATTGCTTGAGTTTAGATTTAAAAAATGTACTAGGTTTACATGCAGTAAATTATATATATATATATATAATATAAATACTCAGTTATTATCGAATTTTGTTCTTCAATTAAATTTTGTAAACTCATCTGATGCTTACAATTGATTACAAAATATCAAAATAATAACACTGAAAAAACATTTAATAACAAACGAATATGTCTAATTAACAACTTACCGGAGTGTATCCTGCGGGACATTTAGATATGTCTTCGACAATACACAATCCTGATATTGGTTTGTTGTCAGGCAATGACTTGAACACTTGTTTGATCATTTTATAGGTCGATGATCGTAGAGAAAATTACTTTAAGACTGGAGCCGACATACAGACGACTGCAGTTTGTTCAACTTTAAATTATACAAATAAATTATACTCTCATAAAGGAAGTGAAGAAAAGTGTGAGAAAAAAAAAAATTGTAAACAATAAAAATGTGCAGGGTGGGGATAGCATATGATAACGTACAACAACTATAGATAACCCCAAATAAAAATCCACGAATAGTACCACCCACGATTTAAAGAGATATATTGTGGATATATCTTTAGTCGTGGTACCACTATAGAATAACCGTACGGTATGGTAATCGGTGTAAGACTATAAATATAATATTGTTTGATAGCAATGTACAGCTTATCAGTATAAATGTATAAAAATAATATACTATGTTGAATATTTGAACGTCTTGGATTGAACTTCAGTCTTCACTTCTTCAGTTCCTGTTGGCTGTTCATAGTTTGTGACCACTTCACCTGATTACCAGACATCACTCACCACTGACACCATTTGACGTATTGCCTTTGAGTTAAATTTACGACGTGTAGAACTCTGAATGTCCACTCGTTTGTAGTTTCTCGTACAATGAAAAGTGTTTGAAAAAGAGTAATATAAACATGGGAAACGCGTCAAGTTTGAAGAATCATGTGGAAACTTCCAAGAAAACGGGAGTTTTAAATTTATCGGACAGTCATTTAAAACAGTATCCAGATGCCATTGACGTGCTTCATCTTTCCTTGAGAACTTTGGATTTGTCTAAAAACAAATTGAAAATATTACCGAAATCTGTTGGTAAATTCAAAGAGTTAAAAATACTCAATGTTAGCAACAATTTGCTTGATAGTCTACCTGAAGAAATTAATGAGTTGTCAAAGATTGAAACATTACAGGTAAATTGTAATTTATTGAAGTCATTACCTCCGTTAAATAATTTGATGTTTCTTAAACGTGCTTCTATTGGAGACAATCAACTCAGTGTATTTCCAGAGTTTTTGTGTGAACTGAAACATTTGGAAGCATTGGATTTATCTAAGAACAACATCACTCAATTACCAGAACTGATTAAGCAGTCCAGATTAGTTGAATTAAACCTTAATCAAAATCAAATACGAAAATTACCAGCTGGTTTAGCAGAATGCTCTAGATTAAAAACTTTACGTTTAGAAGAAAATTGTTTAGAACTAGTCGATATACCGAAAGAATTATTAACATCGTCTAAAGTTTCATTATTATGTGTTGAAGGAAATTTATTTGATATGAAATCATTAATGGCATTGGAAGAATACAATACCTACATGACTAGATTTACAGAAGTGAAAAAAAAAATGTTTTAATTTAATTTCCTATTTTGAATTTTATGTGAGTATAGTATTAACTATTATACTTTAATTCCATTATTGATTAGTATCTACTTTATTTTATTTTATTATATTAACGTATGTTATAAATTGTGCATAGTATACATTTTTTATGAGTTCGAACAAGGAAAACAGAATTTGTATTGGGCAAACATTGCTTTGCTCATGACTATTAAGTGAGTACCTATATACAAGTTAATACAAAATATTAGTTAATATGATTGGAGCTACTGCCTTTTTTTAATTAATATTTTGAACTGCAAAATTTTACTTAAATTTCAATCTGAATTGATTTTGATTAAAATCTTTAAATCAATTGTATTACATTTTCTAAAATCATTCATATGTTGTGAAACTTATGCACTGAATCTTAGTATTATTTTTATTACTGATGTATAACATAATAGGTACTATAATTCACATAAGTGTAAAATATGATATTTTTGTTCAGTTTGGGTATTTACATTATTCTTCTTTTTTTATTTAAGTTTTATAAGTGTGAAATCATGTGAATTTTTATTCACAATTATAAATTATTTTTATATTTAAAATCTATATTGTATAAATTTATGCCTTTTTCAAGTCAATTTTCACTAAAATCATTACACAATTTAACTTTTTACAAGTGCTTAAGTTACCAAAAGTCAAAAATACCATGATTATTATGTGTTAGAAATTTATTTAATTAAAAAATTAAAAATATTTTATGGAAGTATAAAAGTTGTTTACTTAGTTTTTAATATACATTTACCTTGAATTATCAATACTGCATATGCTATTACCTACATTTATTTTGCATTATTTTATAAATGTCATTCACAAAAAATCATGTGTCATTAATCATTATTAAATTGTACCAATTATTTTTTGTATTTATATAGACAATTGTCTATATGACGGTTTTAGCCAAGTACTAAGTTATTCAGATCTTTCATTCCCTATTTAAAAGTTTATGAGGCTAAAATAACATGTGTATGTCATATGATATACATTTCTAAATTATTTTTAATTTTAACGACATATCTATTGAAATAGATCAATCTACTTTTAATTATTATTGTTTTTAATTATTTTTTATACATTAAAAGTATGAACTATGTTAATATATTATAAAATAATATTCATGGACGAAATAAATTGATGATCTACCTGAATACCTGCACCCTAATTTTAGCGTTTTCTTTTTTAAATATTTTAATGTACCTGAAAATGAAAACTGGATCATACTAATAATGTTATAGCTAACAATAACTGGTGAATGTGAAATTATTTTATTATACTTTTTTTAAATAATTTTTAGCTTTAAATTTAAAATTATGAAAACATGTAAGTGCTATATAAGCACAAATATCCTTTGAAAAGTTATTTTGGTAGGTATAAAAAAGGTGAAACTCAGCAATACTCTATAAAAAAAAAAAAAAATGATGTAGTATTATTAATAATAAATAATAGTTTTTACCTAATTCATTAGTTGTTTAACGTTACAACCAGTGTTTGGAAAGAATGTTCATGTTCATATTTTGTGAACATCATTTACTTTTTTTAAATAGAATGTGAACATGAACGACGGTCATATTTTTAATGAACTTGAACGATTTTTTGGGCATTCAAATTTACTTACCATTTTAAAATATATTCATAAATAATAAATATTGATTATTAATAATTATTATTTAACATTATCTATTTTAACATTTCAATGGGCCCATTCCCCATTGTAACTCGCACACGCATCACGGTAGGTTCAAAAGTAGGTATAGCCGGTATAGGTACTAGTCGTCCGACAGTAAATTAACGTAATGAAGATTTCGATAAGAGATTTGAAGTCCTTACGAAGTTTACTTGAGATAGACTGTCCCATATTCCCATATTTTTGATCTTATCTACGATTCACTGATTTATTAATTTAGCAAACTTCCAATCCCAAGCTTGAATTTCTAGATTTATAATGTACTTAACTCTGGTTGGGGGAAAAAATGTGCTGGGAAATTCAAGAGACTTTACGATGAGTTATAAGATCTGTTTTAAAAATCCATACCATCGATACGGTAGAAAAATAGTTATTTATACGTTTATAAATGGCCATGTTTCACGCGTGCACTATATCGTACAGACAAAACATTTTGCGTGTTGTAAAGGTTGCATGGTAAAAAAAATCACCGATAATATTATAAATTATAATTATTTCTCAATAGGTTTGTCAGCCCTTTAAGACCAAATAAATTGGTGGACATGTGACAGCATTCGAAATTATTTCGAGATAATTTCAATATGTACAAACTTTATAATAATACGTAATTCTTATATATATATAAAGGTAGAGGAGAGTTATTGTTGATTAAATTTATTAAATTTAAATATGATATAGCTATGGTATTTCAGCGAGGATATAATAATCGGGATAACAATATTGCGAACAGATATTGATGGTTCAGATTATACCATGGGGTATGGATTACTTTACATTCGTCAACGGCCATAGCACGTTGAATACACCAGCTCTCGTTCGATTACTGAAGTTTAGCAACAATGGGTGTTGTTTGAAATTGGATGTGATACTGCTTGGGGACATAACGTACCATTGGCATTATTATTGTTATGTTAAAGAGGAAGGATAACTTAGTTTTGAAATTTTTTATGATTTTCTTATAAGTCAAAATAATGATTTCATTACATTATTAATAATATGTATTATATGTAGGTAGGTAGATATTATATACACACACCTAAAAATTGTATTTTATATGATATTTTCACCACCACCACCACTGTCTATTATAATACGACGTGCGTAGGTGGTTATGATAAAGCAACAAAACGATTTTGTTGATGAATCAGTCTGCTGTCAAGTAACTGATTCAAATAATTTCAGTATAGAATAGTGTAGTTGGCTTATATTTATACTGTGTGAGCTTAATATTCCATATACAGTAACATTATCATGAGGTATATTTTTGTTAAGTTCAGTAAGATAGTATTGTCACATATATTTAATTGAAGAACCATTTGTTAGTTACTCATAAGCGGAAAACAATTACAAATTGTTCTACATAATTTACTTAATATAATAAAACATTAATACAATAATATATTCTAATATACATTTACTCTTAATAAAGTTTACTTATGTTAATTATATATTAATTGTTGAGCTATAATAGTGATTACTGGAAGGTCTTAAAAAATAAAAAAAACGGGAAATTTTACGCAAAATCACGTTTTTACAAAATACATTTTTTTTTAAATGCTCTAACGCAACAACTTGAAATTTTCTCCAAATCTTTATATTGGCGTTGTCTATACATGGTTAAGTTTTCAAAGTATTTTAACATATTTTGATTTATTTATAGACAATTTAAATTTTCGATTTTTGTAAAAAATTTTTTTTTAAACATCTATAAAATTTAATTGGCTGACCGAAAACTCTTGTAAATTTAATACAAGGTATATATTAAGTTAAATTAGTCGTTACAAAAAATATTAGAGATGGTCTCATTCAAATTTTTTTATAAGCCCATAAAGCTCAAATTTGTATAAAATGTGTCAAAATCACGATAATTTGTAAGTTATTTTGTAGACAAAAATTTATAAAATTTAATCGGTTCATACTTAAGGTTCAAAATTTTAACACTAGGTTATCCATAAGCTACTCTTCAAAAATTTTAAAAAAATTTCTACCGGACCAAAAGGAAAAAAAAACGGATGGGCCTCGCTTTGCTGTACAGTTGGGGGGTGGAGTGCACCTCGTTTATAGGATAGGTCATAATTTGAATGCAATGATGGATATTGTATACGAATAACGATTCTGAACGGAGTTAATATGTTTGTCTAAAATGGGTATATAATAATATAGTATTTTATATTTAAATTGAAATATAATGCAATTGTAGGCAATTTCGTAAAAATTTAAATTTCGAACAGTCATAAAATTTTTTCCTTTTGGTCCGGTAGACATTTTTTTAAAGATTTTTGAAGAGTAGCTTATGGATATTTTAGTGTTAAAATTTTGAACCTTAGTTATAAACAGAAAACATTTTATGAATTTTTATCTACAAAATAACTTGCAAATTATCGTGATTTTGACACATTTTATACAAATTTGAGCTTTATGAGCTTATAAAAAAAATTTGAGTGAAACGATCTCCGATATTTTTTAGTTACGATATATTAAATTTATTATAAACCTTGTATTAAATTTTCAAGAGTTTTCGGTCAGCCAATTAAATTTCATAGATGTTTAAAAAAAATTTTTTTACAAAAATAAAAAATTTAAATTTTCCATAAATAAGTCAAAATATGTCAAAATACTTTGAAAACATAACCACGTATAGAAAATGCCAATATAAAGATTTGGTAAAAATTTCAAGTTGTTGCGATTTTTCGTTTTTGAGTATTTTAAAAAAATGTATTTTGTAAAAACGTGATTTTCCATAAAATTTTCAGTTTTTTTGTAATTTTTTTTATCGTGACCCGACCTAATAACATGGGCTTTAGTGCCGCTGTTTGGCCCTGTTGATACTTTAAGTCTGATATGATTGCCCTTATCTAACTTAACCCTATATATATAAAATATATACATCCATGTATTTCAATTTGTAGATAGTATTTTTTAAATGCAACTAAGTATTTACGTTTACCTATAATTGTCAATGACCGACCGTTGTCCGCTTCCTCGTTGATCACCTCTTCCCAGTCTTCCATTCTTTGGACCTCAAAATATGCTCTTTTGAAAAACAAAACCTCTTCTGTTGTATATGGTGGTATTTTTTTTATTTTTTTTTTGGTTGCATTCGATGGTCAAACGGTATTATATTTTTATCCTTCTATATTTTTGTTATTCAGCAGCTACAAAAGAGATTTTCGTCGCCATAGTAAGTCGGCGTGGCGTGCTTACCATTTCACACACATAAACACAACATAGGTATGAGATGTATTATATTGCTTAAAGAGATTACTTCTTATACAATTTCTAAATTCAAATTTAATTATTTTTCCTTTTGATAAACATAACCTCTCTTGTTGAAATCTGAATCAAATCCTTCGGAACCCGGAACTGCTTCTCTTTTTTTTTTTTGTATTTAAATATATAGTTTTCAATGTCAACTAAAAATTAAATAATTACAATTGTATTTATATTTTTTCAACTTCTCGTATACTTCTATATATTAATATAATATATAATTTTAGTTGATTAAAATTAGAAGTATTAATAAAACAATATTTAATACCTAAAAAAATGTTCAAATACCTAACTGAAAACAATAATCATTCATATGATTTTAAATATTTTATTTGAAAAAAAAAACTATATTTTTAAGTTAAATTTCATTTACTCTTTTTACAATTTACATTAGCTAGTAGCTACCTTCTTAATAATTAATTTAAATCTAATAATAAAGTTTTAAATAAAACCTGTGGGTTCCGGAGAACCCCTACACAATTTTTTTTCCTATTTGTGGTTGGCTGAAATTTTTTAGATACGAAGACAATAATTTGGTCACATAATTTTAAGGGTACATCTGAGTTGTGGTCATGTCATGTTAATTAATATTTTAATACGAAACTCCACTCTTAGAATCAATATTAATTCTAAATCTTAATTGTCGGTAACAAATAGTAATTTTATGGTATCAATATAATTATTTGCTGATATCAACTATAGTCTATCGCTAAAATGGTAATTATAATTTAACCAGTTTCACCATTGATTGAAACATAATTATTATTATTTTATACCAGTCTGATATTTGATTTATTTAATCTAAATAAAAATTAAGATTTTTAACCATGCTTACACAATAAACAAAAGTGTAGACAACCATAAATCTGATAAATAGGAAAGAAAATGTTATAACTTTGTATAAAATAAATATAAATAAATCCTAAATACATTTTAATATGACTGCAACTAGTATGTATCCTTGAACTGGACGTTGATATGCTAGTATTTTACCCAAGCCACCACCGTTGGATTGTTGTACCATTATCATTGTTGTGTTCAACAAAATAACCGGACATGAACTTCCTATTGCACTACCAGCTCTAAATTTGAGTCATAAAAAATACTTCCGAGTTTTAATTCGGTTTGAAACACTTTGTGTTTTTATTGACCTAAAATACGTGGTAAATGACGCACGGCATCGGAGAAAATCCATAAGTAAGAAATTATAAAGTTAATATGTATTACAGCAGTGTTTGGATTATTATTTGGCAATTGACACACATTTATGCGCAAATAATCTCAAAGATAAATAAATTTATCTACAGATTAAATGTGTAAAATATCGTTATTCGTTGTATTTCATCCACTTAAATAAAAATAATTGATTTCGCTTAGTCCTATTTAACTTTTATTTGTAATTTTTGAAACTTACGTATGAGTCTTAAATTAATAAATAATAGATAATTACGAACAGTTTAGCGCTCAAAAAGAATACCACACTACTTTATTGAAATTGTGTCTAATACTTATTTATAATGTACCTATTGTACCGATGGTACCTATTGTTGAAAAATTATAATTTTTTAGTACAATCAAATTATAATGACGCCGAATAAACTATACTTTTACATTAAAATCTACAAATAAATATAATTTGTAAAAATATGTAGAAAATAGCCAGACCAACTAGCCTTAATATGGAAAAGTTTAAATATTCGTGTTTATTATGATAACATTTCATAAGACTGAATAATAATATTATTATACATTTTTTTTTATATCTACTATTATATTATTATTACTACAATGTTATGAACTCATAGTTTTAACCATCATAAGCCAATAGCCATTATTTATGAATGAAAACAAACCGTAAAACATACAAATGAATAGCCTAAGTAGGTAAATATAACGTTAATCGTATTAATCGTATACTGTTTACAATATTACGAATATACTATATAGTAGTTAGTACATAATAATTTAGTAACCATTATTCTGTTTCCTGTTTTGTTGAACATGTTGTCATGATGATAGTAAGTATATAGAAGTATTAATACCTGTACAATGGTTTATATTATTTTAGTGTCCTATATAGATGCTCGTACTTTATAGTATAGAATGGTATAGTAATATAGTATAGTATACGAGCACATGACCACATGGGTAAATTTATGAATGAACAATGAATACTCGCGTATAGTATTTTGGTGAATGGTGATGACGTATACGTAATAGTGTGGCCGTGAAAGTTTATTATATGACGCATGAGTGGCGCTTTGGCTGGGTCAATGAATACGCAATAATAGTACCATATATTATATTGTGAACTGTGATATTGCAAAAAATATTACTGTATTATGACGTGTTCAGGACAACATTCTCTTGAATGAAATGAACCCACCACGTGGTGTTCATTGTTTATCAGACAACTCGAAATGGTAGGATTCTCCACTAATAAGTATACACTATGTATACCAACTACTTCTTTCATATTTAAATATTTTATGTTTTCCATGATAACTTGTTATTGAGCGATATAAATAATTGATGATTGACAAAAGTATCGGTTTTCGAGATATGGAAGGTTATTGTTATAATTTTTTAATAAAAAACAAACAATGTTAGTTTAAAATAGATTTTAAGTTTTATAACACTTTGATACAAGTTCGATCAATCAAATTCAAATGATCAATTGATTAAGTACGTAAATACAAATGAATAGGTATATAATTTAAGTTTTGAATATTGATCAATATTATTCATTATTTAGAAAAAAAAATTAAATTCACGTTTTACCCAGACGTAAACTTCCTTGGATATTTTATTAAGAATACGAAGAAAAACTTGCGATTTCTGAATAATTTGATTGACAAATAATAATATCCGCTCAATTATTTATTATTATTTCATAAACCGCCGTCAAGTATACTTACTTATTTAAAAAGTATTCATGGAGAACTCTTGAACATTAGATATCTCAATACACTTATCTACAAATATTGCATTATAATGTTGTGTTACATATTTATCAAGGGAAACAAATTATTATGATTATTATTTGATACAGAGACAGTCGATAATTATAAAAGTTGGCTTAATTTTTTCAAGCAGATTTGCATGTAAGTTCAGTAAATCATACATTAATTGTGTAATACATGGGTAATAATCTATTATGTGTAGATATTATATGCTTTTAATTGAGTCTCGTGCGACAATAACACTATTCTTATGTAACTACTTTACATAAGTATAGCTTATAAGTGCTAATAACAATGCTGTTTAAACAAATAATTATAGAGGTTGGTTTTAACATGAATTAACGTATTTAAACGTAGCTTGATAATATATAATATAAAATATTATTAAAAAACATAATATGTTATATTGTATATTATGTTTTTAAATTGGCAGTATAGAAAAATGAGAAAACCGGGTACCAATATAATTAAGAACTTAAATGTAATTCTCCCATAATCATGTTTTTGAACTAATTCCAGATCTTATAAGTCAGGGAGATTATATGATAGCAATGGTAATATGTATTTAAAATATAATTCTAAAGATTTTCTCGTTTAATTGATGGGGAAATTTTCTTGTCGACCTGTCCGTTTGGACGTGAAATAAAAAAAAGTAGGTCATTGAGTAGTTTATTTAGTATCAGTTTAATAGGTATGTACGAACTTAGTTGATGGGGATGTAGTTTTGAAACTATACACTGTCCAACATGAGAACGTGCTGGGACTTGACCAAAATTGGTTTGTTGTCACATAGTCCGCGTGCGCGCCCAGTGATTGTATAGCGTCTCAGCCAAGAAATCATATTAATATACTATACACAATACTATACAATATACATGTACATATCTGGCACGTTATCTCGCTGGATAGAGTATATATATGTGTGTGTGTGTGTGTGTGTGTGTATATGTAAACTTAATCTATTCTTTGATTACATATTATTATTACATATGGTAAGTTGTTACTTATTGTTGGCATACTTAATTACTAATTTTGAATTGATAATAAAGTTAATTATTTAGCCTGGCGATCGCGATGGTTGGTTTGGTAGTACCTGTATACCTTGTTGGATGTAACCTAATCATACGGAAAACAACCGAAATGGTCTTTGCACAAAATGAATAAGAGATGGGGAGGGTCATCGAAAAATAATGATTTCGTACACCAAAAATCGACGAGGACACAACGTAAGCAGCAGGTACATGATGAATGATCACTATCACGATATCAATCGTCGGTGCGGAGTGCGTATACCGCGCGATACATGGGGTTTAGTCAGTGGCCTGAGTCTTGGAATCGGGATGCGTCATCCGCACGCCGCCACGACACGACTGATCTACACACACACACACGCGCGCGCGCGCGCGATACTACCACATTTTAAGACGTCTTAAAACGTGTAAAAAAAAATATGATTCCGTGATTCAGTTTTCGTTTTCCCGTCGTCGCAATCGTACTAATCAGTAACCGGGTATGTGCAGTACTGCTGTTGGCGCGCCATTTCGCCGCCGTGCGTGTACAGTGTGGACGTATCGATTTCGGTTCCGGCGAAAATTCAAAAAACAAAAACCAACGTAATCATAAATCGTAATAATATTATCATCGAACGCGAAACGGCCGTTTTCGCTGACTGCACATCATCTTCTACTGACCTCGTGAACGACACGATCATCCGCGGCGACTCGATCCGTCGTGCACCTTCAAGTTGTCGACGTACACGCGTAGACATACGGTCATACGGACGTATAATATATCGTGGTTATTGCGGTTTTAACCATCCAGTACCTGTAGGTACGCGACGTAGTCGACGACGACAACTGTAGTTCTGTTCTAACGTACTACGTATAGTGAGGTTCGCCGAAAAATGACGTTTTGAATGTCCACCTGCAGTTCAGTTGGAGTTGGCTACAGCTGCTCTGCAACGGTCGAACATGATGTGCAACTATAGTAGGTGATGTCCTCCGACGCCGAGGACGAAGCTCTGACCAAGGATCAAAACGCTGACGCACAGGTCGTTTTACCGAACGGTGAGTTCAATAGGGATTTTTTTGCTCGATCGCTGCAACCACGCGAAACATTCAGAATTTTTCTCGAGTATATCACTCGTGATTTCCGCCAAACCATGTATATACTGCAATAACAGGAGCCTCTTATTGTGGTGGCGGGGGGGGTATATGTCATTCCTCCATCGCTTTTCATTTGCATCTTTCTGCTAGTTATGTCTTCTATCAAGTCATGATATTATACCTCTTCCTGAGAAGTAGTATAATTTAATATTATCAAATAATTGATTTTATACCTAAAATTTATTACGTATGCTTTTTGTTTCGATGTCTTTCAATTCTTGGCGATTGTAATTGAGTATTTTGCAATTTTTTATTTATCATAATCTCAAAATAGTTACTAATTTTAATAATATTACTTTAGTATGTTAAGTTTTGTTTTAATAATTTTGAAGTTTTTATTTATGTGGATTTGGGGTGCCAAAATATATGTTAATATGGCAGTTAACTCTGAACTTTTAAAAATAACCTCTTTAGATTTTATTATTTCCACTAGGTATATAATGTCAATGCTATATTAGGTAAAATAAAAAAGGTTAATTATTTTAATAATTTGTAAAAGTAATTTTAGTATAATAATTGTATATGGGTATTTTAACTTTTAGCAATACTATTATTAATAAATAATATTGAATTATTAACCAGTTACTGTAAACAATATTTTTTTTATCATTTTATTAAAAATTACTTATTTATTACATCATGCTGATAATACATGACATTTTCAGTTACATAAAATATTTTTTTACGCAGAAGCATATTTTAGTGTGACATTTTTTTTTTACTAGGTATAGTGTTTACTAAGCACTTAACAACATCTGCTAAGTTTCTATAGTTTGCAAGGCTAACGTATTTTCCATTGGAACTTTGTGAATTATTATAATCTTTTTTTGCTAAATTGTACATTGAGATCTGGAATACAAAGATTTTTATAATACTTTCCTAGTTCTCAAATGTTAATATTTATCAAACATTAGCTGCTGCCAGAAGTAATATAAATAAATATTAAAAAACCATAAGTAATAACTTTTGTTTTTGTTTTTATTCTGAAATCATAAAAATCTAAATTAAATCTATACAATTAACAATTTTAGTATTGTAAATTATCAATAAAATATTTAAAATCAAAATTACCATTATTCAAAATCTTGTTGATAATAATTTATAATTACAACTTAATACAATATTATTAAAATGTGTACAACTTTTAATAAATATGTATGTACTTGATAATAATTACATATTATGTCAAATTATAATTTATTATGCTATATAGATCCTATGGTCTGGAATAGTGAACAAATCGCAGTGTGGTTGAAATGGTGCGGAGAACAATTCGAGTTGTTACCATTTCCTAGAGCAGAAGATTTTCCGAAAACAGGACACGATCTCTGTTCGTTAGACAGAGCTGAGTTTGATCGTCGATCACGGAATAGGCGTTCGGGCCGGTTGTTATTGCAATATTTGTCATTACGCCGAGAGCCTATCACGGGAAAGCCTGTTAGTCCCAGTCTTACAACACCAGAAAACGGTAAGTGAATCCAGCTATATAATTAGTGTTTAAAATAGGTGTATGTATAATATATATATACTACAATATAATTTATAGTTTATATTTATGATGAATTGATGAGTTAGTTTTTGTTTGTAATACACTGTTTAACGCTTATTGTCATAAACTAAAGCAAATGCTATATTTCAACTGCTGTGCTAAATGTTATATACCTCAAACATGTTATTAATAAATCGTAAAAATAAATAATATCTTTTAAATGTATGGTAAATTAAATAATGTTTTAGAAATTAAATTTGACATAGGTAATAAAAACAATATAATGAAATCAGTATTATCAATAGGAACATAAATTATAACATTTTCGTATTATTTTCAACACAAGAATTATAATAAAAATAATTTTATTATTATTATTAAGTGATTATTTTTAACCAAAAGTTGAGCATTCCAGTAAACTTTTCAGAGAAACTTTAAAAGGGACGGGATGCTTTTAAAGCGCTGTGAGAGTAGAGAGGTAGGGGGTCTCTTAGGTTCCCTTCACTTTAAGCCTGGTATATAACCAATGTTATACCATACTGTTGTCTGTTATTATCGATAATAATTACTATAGATTTCGTAAATGTATATTACATTCATATCGGACCTTTTTTTAAAAACTTATCGTGGTTACTTACATTGTATCTAATCTTAGATTTCTGGTTAAGAATAACTATAATTATTTTGATAACCGTTACGGAATTGATGGACATTTTTAAGTTTTACTATAAAATAGAAATGTGTTTTAGTTTTTGATTGTGGCATTAGAAATGTAATGCATTATTCTAGGAAGGATATATCATACTCGTATTTTAAACTTATAACTTTTATGATATAATATTTAATGTAGGTGCGTACTATTTAGCTAAATGTACTACATTTACATTATTTTTAATTATAATAGGCAAATAGGCTTGCAGGTAAAAATATTTTATACGATTTCAAAATCGAACAAGTCTACCCAAATATGAAATCATTCATGTTTAACAAAGAATATAACGTATTTTAATGTATTCGTACAACTACTTATTATTTTGTACTTGTACTCAGTTTTAACACTTGTGTATTACCATTTACGGAATTAATTAATAATTATAAATTTGACAATAATTCCCATCCTGTTTCTTTTTAACGATTTTCAAATTAATAATCACAGGGTTTTATCCTTGTCCTTTTTTTTCTATATAAAACGTCATCGTTGTTGCATTGTTGACAAGCTTAGTAGAAATAGGGATAAAAATCCCGCAGGGTCTACAGCGTAATATATCATGGAGGGACACAGGTAATCCCCTTTAGGGCATGCTGTCGCTTAACCTCGGCCATTATTGCTTCTCGACATTTGACTTTTAGATTACTAGCTTTTTTATCCTCGTGCCTCTTCCTGATTTTATTATTGTAAGGATCTCTACGACTGCAAGACATGATTTATGCAACAGTCACCCTAAAATAAAAGAATACATTGCTGCGGAACCGTTTATTTTTCATTTCTTTAGTCTTAAATATAGTGAACACTGAACAACAAATATATTAACTTCCATAAAACCGTATTCTTATATGGTTGATGTAATCTAGTAAATTCCTTTTTCTACAAAAACTAAAGCAGCTACATCCACATATTAGATTACATGTATGATATTACTTTAACAATGGAAATCAATGAAATGGTTTTGTATTGGGATAAGACGTATAATTTTGTGTTACTAATGTAATTATGGATCATTTGATTTATACTTTACAGTTTAGAAAAACTAAAACTCATTTAAAATATTTTAAAATTATGTAAGTACATTTTTCGATTTAGTCTAGGCATTTTAGTCAACTTTATTTTATATTTGATATTAATTCAAAACATTTACCTATATAGTAAGTGTAGGTATATAGCTAGTCAATTATATTTATTTGCATAATTTATGAATACATTTATAGAATATACTACATTACTCATCGGTCAGATGATTTATTTTCAAAACATGAATGAAATATTTCATTTAAAATTCTTTCAATATTATTAGTGTACTTGAAATTATTTTAATGCGTCAAATTTGAATTAGTCAATTGTACAGATATTTTTTTTTAAATCATCCTATTGTATTTTTATAAATTTTGATGTGATGTTTTTGTTTTTACTTATGTTATGGTTCAAAATTAGAATACTATATAGGAAAGTTATAGTTTATAACTTTATATTGTGTTTAATAAAATACAAGTAAAACAAATATTCTACCAACAACTTTTAAATTTAAAAGTTAAATTATTAAGTGATTTTTATGAATAATCGTAAGCCCTAATCAATATTTTATTATTTTTTGATAATTTTTCATAGAACACGTTATTTTTTATTTACTTTTAGTATCTTTAATATGAAAATATAGGTTTTAAGTTGGATACGGGATTTGTTAAAGGCGATGAAAATATAACACTAGCGGGAAAAACGAATAAAAAAATATAGCTTGGCAAGGAAAGAAGGAATAAAAGTATAAAAAAGATTGCATAAGGATTTGTGGCGTTGCAATATTTTCCATTGATCGGCTGTGGAATGTGAAATAAACATAGTATTTTACAGTGGAGTTACAAAAATAAATAATACTGATGAATCATAAATGTGATTCAAATCGAATTTGAATATTTTTTTAATATGTTTCCTGTGTATAGTAGTACCATGTTTTCGAAAATGTGTATTTATACGTTTTGTGGATAACATCATTGGTAATGCGTAAATATGGCTTAATTTTAATATAGCTACAAAAGTACATTGTTAGTTATAACTTATTCGAGCTCATATTAATATAACCATCTCATGGAACTCGTACCAAATATTAAACAAAAATTTACACTTCACAATATTACGATTTTTAATTTAATTTTAATTATAAAATGGTTATTAAAAAAAGTAGGTATGTATATATTATAAACTAATTGACTGTATGAATCAAAAACCTATCTTAGAAATAAAAAAAATGGTCTGCAGTATCGAATAAAATAGAAAAAAATTTAGCTATTTAAGACATTAAAAAATTATTGATCATTATATTGTTGGACTGATATTTAAATTATCAGAAAAATTTAATTTTAAACTTATAGATTTAATTTTGATGTAAATATTATTTATCTTTTCACCTTATAGTTTTTCTGCTATTCAGAACTATTATTTATTTTTTAAAACATATAAGTTTATAAGTATGTACATAATTATATACGTCCAAGCACACTTTTTAAGTTTATACATCTTATAAAGGGTAGACAATAGTAAATAAGTGATGTATTTCAAATTAAGTTGAGTTTTGGGTACAATAAACATTTAAGGTAACTATAGATTTCCGTGGGCGGTGGTAAATTCTCGGTTAATATTATGCTTAACTGAAGGAAATATTTAAAGTCTCCCGGGTCTTTTCGGGACTACCTGAGGGTTTATGTAAGCTCTCTCGGGTCATATTTATGCCCTAAAATGTATTTTATTTTATTTTATTGATTTATGTATTCGTATTATATTATATATTGTGCTGAACAATTTTAAAATATGTATGCTCATATTAAAATAAACATTAAATTATAATGCATTTTTAATTTACTTATTGCTTTTTCATTTTATTTTATTATTTTTTAATTGTATATCGACAATTATAGAGTACGTATGAAGTTATTACGGACCCTGGGGAGTTTATACGTACACCTTTCAGGTAGTCCCGAAAAATACCCAGAAGAGTTTACATATTTCCTCAGATAAATATAATGTTGATCCAGAAGAGCTTGCCACTGGGAGAGTTTACAATAAACTTGTTTGTAAGTGACTCGTACGAGAAAAACTGTACTTGAAAATAGATTTAAAAGACCACCATAGAGTTAACTTGAAATTTTCTTAACTTGCTTTTTTCTTTGAACTCTACCAGGCAAATACATCAATTTAAAATTTTTCAATTCTTACAACAATAATTTTGTAGTCATTTTTATGGTACGGAGTACGTATATGCAATTTAATCTTGAGTTTACTCCGAAACGAATTCATATATTGTTTTCAAATTTCTTATTGAATCACTTTTCATGTACGGAACTCTAGTTAAAAAATACGCGTCTAAAGAACTGCAGCGTATAAATAGCGATAGACATAGAGATAACAAATCACGGTGTATATACTATATAGGTACACATCTAATCCCTTAAAAATAATGAAAGCGCAGCATCAGCCGATTTAATATAACGGGCGATGGTGAAGTACGCGTAGTATTATGTAAAGCTTTGGAGACGAAAACGCGCGCGTTGCTGTCGAGCATCGTCCTGCTGTAGCTAAATAATATAAAGCCAGAGAAAACGCGATCGTTTAATAACATCAGATGATATATATTATTATTATATATATATATATATATATATGTTTACATATACGGACCACCTCCTCGTGCGTTGCTGCAGTAGTCTGCTGTCATTATGCTGTTATTACTATTATCATTATTATTATTATGATATTATTTCACCCCCTTGTACCGTTCTCGCGCCGGCGCATTAAAGACGAGGCGGACGTATACATGTATTGTATAAATCAAATTATAATATAAATGCGTCTTCTGTGTACATAATATTATATACACTCACACACACACACACACACACACACACACATACGTGCATCTATTTATATACCACGTCCGGGTAAATATTCAATATAATATATATACATATATTATAAGTATATTACGTGTTCTATATATTATACACGACGTAATATTATAGTGCATTGTGCGTGCGACGCGAGGGCGCGATTCGAGAGCCAATCAAAGCAGGGTGGTTCGGTGACGGTGGCGTTGTAATCCGCTCTCAGCGAAGAATTCGCGTGAAGACGCATTTATCGCGGCCCCGAATAAGCCCACCCGTTGCGGACGCGCGTCGGATGGTCGTGTCGTCGTTATTATACCACACGCGTCGTGTATAATATAATATATGTAATATTAAATTCTGACTGTCTCTATTATATAATATATAGTTACTATTGTTTAATAATATTAAAAATATTCTCTGTTGAAGGTGCCTGCAATGGGTTACAAAAACATCTAAGAACCCGGTAGGTTTTTTTTCAATACGCAGTATATTACGATTGGGGGATTTTTAGACGTATATATATATATATATTCATCCATCGCAATAATATTAATTTTGTAGCTGTTTTAGTTTTAAGACTGATAAGAAAACCGGGAGTAAATTTATAAATAATAAAATAAAATATCGTTTTTTAAATAAAACTTGTTTGATTAAAAACAAGTGTAGGGACATTAGTCTTACTTATTTCTAGTAAGCCAGCTGATAACAATTAATACATTAATAAAGTAATGTTGCTTTTGAAAATTTTGGTACTTCAGTTCAGATGACAGTCATGTGCACGCGCACACAAAGCGATGCGAAAAACCATGAGCAATTTAATTTTTTCGCATGCAAGACATCGGCCTAATGCTGAATTTGACATATTTTGTGACGTTTTTTTCTTTAATTTAAGCTCTGGCTTTGTAAAAAAAAATATACTATATTACATATAGAGCTCAAAGTCGTTTCCTCAATTCTCGAGTAGTTACTCTGTTTATCTTTATTGAATAGCTATAATTTACATATTTTATAAGATTAAAAATTTGTTTGCTGATAGATACATGCGTATTATACAATATATACGTTGGATTGTTTTGCCCATTATTTAGTATCCGTTTCTTGATAATAAAATGATAATACACCATCATTCATTTTATATGGATATTGGATATAAAGTTTAACATTCTATATACGGATATATGTTCTATGTGATTTCTGCAGGTAATACATGATGTAGTATTTATACATTATAATACATATACATAAGAGAGATATTATGTTAATGTGCATTTAATTGTATCCCTTTTGTTTGTGTTTTCATTCTTTAACCGTCAACAATGATAATAGCATTTATTAATATGTTTATTAATTTAATTAATTATCCTCGTTTATATTACTGAATACATGGTTTAAGTAGCATTAAGTTTAAATAACAACGAAGGGTGTATAAAAGGGTGTTTATGTAATAGATTTATTGTTATCGATGCCCACTGCCCGGTGGATTAAAAGAAACTGTTTGATTCGTATTGGTTTGGGAGGAAGTGTGAGATGGGAAGTTACGAGTTAAATTCAGGTTTACGGCAAAATCTCTACATCGAGTTCAATAAAGTCGTTGATTATTTCCATACAATAAACATTATAGTGTCGTATCTACACTATAAAAATATTATCCTATACTAGTGGACGTCGGCGACTGCAGTATAGATCGCTTTCGTAGTGAAAATGAAAAAAAAGGACTACGGTCAACACCCCAGAGACACGATAACAGTTTTAACCCCTACGCGCCACCGGATAACATCGGTCCTTTTGTTAAAAATGACCTCTTTTAATCAAAGCCCCTTCCAATTTCGCTTTGCCCATTCAATCTAACACTATAATGTATATATATATATATATAAACATCATCATACCGAAACGTTCTTGGAAACTCAAAATAATAAGAGACAGAAAGAGAAATAGATCATTTAAACCACATTCCTAAATGTAATTTTAAAAATTAATTTTTTAATAATGTTTAAAATTTACCGAATTATGTTAAACTTTTTTCCTTAAACTCAATTAGAACTATCTTTATTTCAGTAAGACTTGGAGGTTGACGGTCTCTATTTGATGTAATAAGGATATTTACATCGATTTTCAACCAATTTCTATTATCTAAAGCCATTCCTCCACATTTCATTTTTTTTTTATCCTTAATAATATTTATTATTTATTTAAACGGTAACTTTGATAAAGTCTTAAATACTCGTAGTTTGTACATATGCAGTCTAGGAGTTAGGTAACATAGTAGTGTTTGATTTTATGGCCCGTCCTCAAACTGATAAGTTATAAGTGTTATAACATAATAATTCGAAATAGGTATTGAATACTGAATACAATAACCGATATAATTTGTACATAAAATTAGTATACATCCAGTTTATGTCTATATAACCGTGAATATAATAAATGGCGGTGGCAGTCACTGTAATAAATAAATGGTTTTTTTTCGAGCTGATTAACTGTGGACTCAGTGACGCATTTAATGTACATGCGCCCCGGGGCCCAAAATAATCCCCGCCCTCAAAAATTAAAAAATGTAAGTAAAGTAATAACATATTTTTTGAAACAAATCATAACTCAGCTGTTTTGCCAAATCATATTAGGTTAGTATAAAATAATACATAATATTCATTTTCATATTCTGTTTTTAACCTTAGAAAAAACTACTCTTTTGAACCTCTTTTTTCAAAATATTGAGGAATCAACACTTTAGACAATATTGTATACTTAGTATAAATACAAAGATTTATGTAACTTAAGTTGCAATAAATATTATTTTCTAGCTTTCATCGCCCGGGTCTTAATTTTCCAGTATTATTATTATATGAATGCAACCATGTTAAAAGTTTTAATTAATTAAGTTGCTGCAATATAGTATAATAGTGACTATCGACCCAGTGACTTTCGAATTGGGTGATGCTTGTATGGACCTATTCTTGGGTTATTATTTAAAATAATATGGTGTATCGCATATCATACAATATACTCTTAATATACTCTAAAATATCTATCATAGGTATAAAATAATAGAAAATTGAAAATGCATGAAACTTTTAATATGTTTAAATGTTTATAACTACCCTATAGGTAATAATTTATTAATTAATGCATCATAGTGGTTTAGATTCATGAGTATTACCATTTACCATTGTGGTTTGTAAAATATACTTACGATTTCTGATCAAAATATTCTACGAAACAGGTCAGTAAAATTTTTTTTTCAAAGGTTAACTTTAATGGTTTAATAAATACATATTATGTTTAAATGTATGTAATATATATATTATATATTAAATAAATGAGTATTATAATTTATATTAGCCCAAATCTTTATGTAATACTTTTGTTTTATGCAAATTCATAATTTTAGGGTTGTAGTACTGCAAAAAATGTTAAAAAATCATCCTTACTATAATTGAAACACTTAATTAGATGCCTATATATACTTTATATATTTATTTAATCGATAAATTAAATGTCAAACAGTATTTAGAAATATACATACAATATAAGTTATAGATTATTATAATTACAATAAAAAATAGTAAATAAGTATAAGAACAAGTGTGTAGAAAATTAGTTAAAATGCAGACAAAGGCTAAGACAAGTTCATGAAATTAAGTTTGGTCTTGGGATTCATGAGATAAGAGACTTCAAATTGAACACTATCTAGCAGTTCTGGAGCATCTAGAGACCCAGTAAGAAAGGCAGATAGAATGTTTATATCAATAAAGGCTCGCTTTGAAGAAAAAGAAGTAATATTAAATAAATTACGTAATTGTTCATAGTTATAGTATGTACATTAATTTTAAGATTATAAGTAACATAGGAAAAGAATCGGATTTGTAGTCATTTTAGTCTAATATTATCTTTAGCATGGTAAGGATGTCAGACCATGACACGATGACATCAAACTCTAGAATTGAACGAATAAGTGCAAAATAAAGAGATCAAAGACAGCTAAGGGTGATTAAGAACTTATAGTATTATATTATACATTATAACTCATAAGTCATAAATGTTCTTATGAGTATAATATTATACTTTTCTTTTTGTTTCGCTGTATTATTAGATCCCGAGTAAAACTAGAAATATATTGGTTTTATCATAATGTAAGACCCAATATTTCAATATGAATACAAACCTATAACTTTTCTAAAAGAGAATTTTGTTTAGTATTTGTAGTACTTAATGGAGGTAATTTTTTTGATTTTCTCAATAGTTTTCGGAAATATAAAGAAAAATGATATAAACAATTTATTGCAAAAAGTTTTTAGCTGGAGACAGGATTATAGAACTCAGTAGGCAACAATAGTAGCCATTAATCACATAAGGAAAAATAAATTGTAACTAAATGATATCGATGATACTCGTACAACCGTGTTACACTTTTGCAACAGGATATTGCTGTCTGAATATAGCCCTTAAACAATGCATAGCAGAAATTGTTTTCGTTCCTATCCTCATAATTTCACCGTTTAAACCACTTGTAAATAATATAATATGTCGTCGCTGAAACGCTGAATTGTTTTCTCATACAGAGTGGTCCACCATGATATCCCCAATGGAAATTTTTTCGTATATACTATTATATTAAATTTTTCTAAAACTTTATTTTAGTACAGTATAATAGATAGTTGTCAAACACTTGTAGTCAACTATTTGTAGTTGCATCCTTTACTGGGGAAAATACATTTTTGAAATTTTTATTTTGATAAAATTAAAAAATAGCCATTCTTTGATGTGAAAATGATAAAGTACCGCAATTGAAAATGAATTAATTGCTATCATAATTATAGCAAGTGGTAGTCTTTATAGGAAATTTAGCCATGGTATGTGGTTCAATTGCCTATATATTTTAACTCAATTATTCTATAAATTAGATAGCTTGTTTTACGATAGAAACATTCAACCATAGTCCATAGTGTGACTCCACCTTGTACCAATGTATTTATATATCTGCACTAAATGCAATGTGCTATGGCTGTAATGATTGACTTTAATGAAATGTCATTTTAATTAAAGAGTTTACCAAATTTTTTAATTATCCAATGAGTTGGGCAACTGGACACGATTACCCTTTCGTATATAAACTTAAAATACTTAGCTATAATTATTAAACCAACTATTTGATTTTCAATGGCCATATTTTAACATATTTATAACTATTGTGCTCAAAGAATGGTTAATTTTTAATAGCATATAAAAATAAAAATGTCAAAAGTTATTTTTCACATCCGGTTAAAAAGATGAAAATATATAGAATTGACAATATAAGTGTTTAATATGTGACCCTATTGTATTATCTAACTCTGTACTAGAGTAAAAAATGAATGACTACACGGAAATATTTCTATTGGAATACCACCACGGACCACCCGCGGCACCTTGTATATTATTATATACGAGTATACGTATAAATTCATTGTCGACACGACACGACACGCTATATTTACCGTCAAGTTCTGGATGTTCCGGTGGCGAATTCGCGCGCATGGGCGTGGTTTGTCGGTCGTGGAAGGGCGTGTAGAAAAATGGTGTTTCCGGCCTATCGTCGAGCGGGTAAGACTGCTGCCGAGTCGGATAGGTGTGTGTGTGTAGACGTGCGGGTTAGAAGGATGGTATTATCCTGCGTGGAGAAAAATCGCCAAAAAACGTTTACTGCAGTCGCTTTGATACCTACGATCGTCAGTTCGTCACGCATTAGTATATCACGTAACTTCTCGCTCGGTACATACTACATACGCACACCGCCGAACTCTTTTCGTAACGATTCCAATGGCTTTTTTTCCCGACGTGTACACCTACGTGACGATAAAATCGTAACGGTGATAAGAGAGCACGTGCATGCATGCGCGCGCGCGCGCACACACACACACACACATACACACACATACACACACACACACACACACACACACACACACACACACACACACACACACACACACACACACACACACACACACACACACACACACACACACACACACAC